>JAOYSI010063941.1:0-10790 GCA_025775065.1 Hiodon alosoides | reverse complement strand
AAAGCTCGACGCAGACCACCTACAGCCCAGCGCAGACCACCTACAGCCAGGCACAGACCACCTAAAGCTCAACGCTGACCACCTACAGCCAGGCACAGACCACCTAAAGCTCAATGCTGACCACCTACAGCCCAGCGCAGACCACCTAAAGCTCGACGCAGACCACCTACACCCAGGCACAGACCACCTTAAGCCAGGCACAGACCACCTAAAGCTTGCCGCAGACCCCCTACAGCCCGATGCAAGAAACAGCAGCCGTAGGGTTTACGTTTCTACTGCTGGTTTGGTATCAGCCCAAGCATTTCGGTGAGGTTTGGCACACAACCGGGGTTAGGGTAAGTGGAGGGCTTCTCAGAATCACACTCAACACAGTGTTGAGTGCCTGATGTGCCGAGAACTCCACCTTTTATGTGACATTTGAGATTGACAAGGTTGCATCTTAAAAGTGGAATTACGATATCAGTACTAACATTATGGATGTTCTGAACATGCTTTAAGGATCCTGGTTTTGCATTTTGTCCTTCCAAGACTAACAGGATTATGGGATTGCAGAGGCGGAATGGGTAAGAAACTGATTCAGCCTTCAGTTTTTGTGGAGTTTTAAAAATAGCATCACTAGAGACACACGTATACACAAACACAAACCTCGACAACATTCACTGAAAGAGAGACTCACACTTGAGGCTTAGGCACACATGGAAAGGCCTGCACACCCAACGTCGTTGTGTTTTTTGACTGTGTAAAGGTCACATAATAGCAATGGGATGAAGTTGCAGATTAGGAAACAGATAATACAGAGCTTTACCAAATTAGATCAAAATAAAAAGGTTGAATTTGTGGCACATGGGATTCATTCCCTAACACCCCACATCGGCACGCACACAGACAGCAGATCACTACAGCGATGGGATTCACTCCCTAACCCCCCACACAGGCACGCACACAGACAGCAGATCACTACAGCGATGGGATTCACTCCCTAACACCCCACACAGGCACGCACACACACAGCAGATCACTACAAATATGGGATTCACTCCCTAACCCCCCACACAGGCACGCACACAGACAGCAGATCACTACAGCGATGGGATTCACTCCCTAACACCCCACACAGGGACGCACACAGACAGCAGATCACTACAGCGATGGGATTCACTCCCTAACACCCCACACAGGCACGCACACAGACAACAGATCACTACAGCGATGGGATTCACTCCCTAACACCCCACACAGGCACGCACACACACAGCAGATCACTACAGCGATGGGATTCACTCCCTAACACCCTAACACAGCAGATCACTCCGGGGGAGGTACGCAGATCTGGATCACAGGCTGCGAATATCGACTCTTTACCATACCCTGCTGACACGCCCACCCTGATTATGGGAAGGAGGGAGAAGAAAGGACAGATTCGTCTAACCACGCATAAAAAAAGTTTTTAAAAAGTGCTTAAATTGGAATGTCCAAAGAACGCTGCAGGCTTCCTTTCAGGACTCTGCAGGTGAAAAGGCAGAGACTCAGACTGTGACCGTGGAAACCGTAGCCTTGGCGCCACCAAACACCAAGCTCTTAAAAATGGAAAGGGCTCGAGACATATGTCGAGACGAGACATATTAGCCCGTGTTTTTTACGTTGCTTCCCCCTGGTTCATTTTGCATTTCCCACTAACCGACTTCATGTGGCAGACAGGGGGGAGGAGGGACTGCAGGAAATGCTAGGAGAATCAACAATTGATTTCAGTATTATTTTTGCCCTTCTGTATGGGAATGTGACTGCAGGTAGCTAAGACGTTAAGGTATTAAACTTATATCCAACAGGTTCTAATTAGGGGCACTTTGAGCAACGTACTTATTGCTACAGCAAATATTTACATCAAAAACTGAAGTCTCAAACACAAAACCAACGGGGGGAGTGGCACAGAGATGGCGACAGTGGGGAGGTAGAAAAATAAAGAGAGGGTCGAGACAGATGGAGCGAGCTGGGGCAATGGAGAAAGGGAAGGAGAGAGGGAGTGGGAAAAAGGATGGAGAGATGGGGGAGGGATGTGAAAGCACGTCTCTCACACCAGTCGCTGCTGTGTGTGTGGTCTCCTAGCAACACTGTCTGCTGTCTCTCTCTCCGTCTCACTGCTGGGCTCGAGTGAGAGAGGCAGCTGCCGAGGCAGACGTTAGCACACAGGGGCTGTCATGGTGTTTCCAACGAGGAGAGAGCATGCAGGAGACAGCCTACCTATTCATCGAAACAATAACGTAGTGAGATCGGACCGACATCTGAGAGACAGGCAGATGCACCGCCGAATGAATAGATGGGGGAAACAGGTCGAGTATTTTGATGGTCCGACCATTAGGTCGACCGCAAAGAGAGAGAGAAAGAGAGAAAGAAAGAGAGAGAGAAAGGGAGGGCAGAGTAAACAGAAGGAGACCACAGCCTGCTTCGTCTCGTCTTTTTTTATGTTTATAGACTTTTCAGATCATACCCCGCAACAGTGTTCAAACAAAAAAAATGGAATCCAGGCACCCATACCCTCAACCGTTCCACATCCCTCCCCCCGGCCACACACACACACACACACACACACACGAGAGGACCCCTGCAAACCACACATTAACATACATCAAGGTTATCCCCTGGTGCAGGGATTTCCACAAAGATGTTTCAGCGCCTGCATGCTCCTGCCTGGGAATGCATGGGATGTATCATGGGAAATAAATGACAAGGACATAGCAATGCTGTGTCCAGTGATGTCTAAGTTTTGTTTTAAAGATACAAACTGGATTAAATTTATATAGCTAAGCTTTCAGTTTGTCCATGATAAATATGTGGAAATGTATGATACAGCATAATTACAAAGGGTAAAAAAAGATTAAAGCCAATCTGTACTTCCTTTTACAGTGTTATTGGGTTAAAGCGTTACATGGGTGAGATAGTGAGTGAGTGAGCATTAGTGGGTCAGTTAATGAGTATGTGGGCGAATGGGTAAGTTAATGAGTGAGTGAATTACTTAATTCAGTAAGTGGGCGAATGAGCTAGTGAGCAAGTGAGTGAGTGAATTACAGAGTAAGTGAAAAAGTCATAGAATGACTTAATGAGTAAGTGGGCAAATGAGCTAGTGAGTGAGCGAGCATGAGTGGGTGAGTTAATGAGTATGTGGGCGAATGAGTAAGTTTATGAGTGAGCGAGTGAATTACTTAATAAGTCAGTAGGTGGGCGAATGAGCTAGTGAGTAAGTGAGTAACCAAGCAAGTTGATGAGTTGATAAGTAATTGGACAAGTGAGGGAGTTAACGAGCAGACAATCGAGTAAGTGGGCAGGTGAGCGAGTGAGCTAATGAATGAGCGAGTGAGCTAATGAATGAGTGAGTGAGTGGGTGTACATCTCTGTTGACGGACTTTCCAGGCGTTCTCTCTCTTCCCTTGTTCCGCATCTTCAACACACTTGTCACCAATGAATCTTTCATAGTGGAGCTACCAAAAATAAACTCCCTTCCCTTCCCTCATCTCCCATTGTTCGCCTGCCCCCTCTCCACCCTGTTATGCACAACTGAAAAATACAGAATACAAAAAATACAGAGAGAGAGAGGAGTGCTTGAGGATCTTTTTTTTTTACAGCATAATTAGTCATCTGTCAACACTGGGTTGTAAATAATTGATTAAATATTAACCAATAGGCGTACTTTACATTTACAACAATCATTAGAAGCGTGCGTTCCCCAGGGGTGTGTTACACAGGAGCCGTATGCAGCTGCACTCGGCAACACCCTGTTCACCACAGACTGATTCACTCTAAGGTAATATTTGGTTAAGAGGAGTTAACAGATAAAACGGAGCCATTTAATAAATCTTTATTCGATTAAATTTATCTTAATAAAAAAAATTTAAAAACTATCGCAGAGATGGTCCAAGTGACGGCAGGCATTGTATTACAAGCATGCGCTAAGCGTTGGTTTGTCGAAATCGACGAGGTGTCACCGGCATCCTGAACGCACGTACCGACACTCAGAATGTGTACAGAGTGAAAACCGAGCCGTCTGTAGCACTGCAGTCTTGATCAGCCTTCAGACACCTGGTGCCTGGCATTCATCCGAGATCTGTGAATTACCGTGCAAACTGTACGACAAACTGAACGACATCATCTGTAACACCACATTAAACATTTTGATCCAATCCACTCAACTTATATTTCTCTTGCAATCTGTTCAGCACTCTGATTGTAAAAATGCCCAATAAAACTATAATCGTATAGAGTTATATTTAATGAATTGATTTGACAGCCGAAATGATTCTCACGGCACACATAGTTAATATAACTATAAATTTATTTTAAAAAGTGCCCTAAACAGATTTTAAGTAATAACAATAATATCCTAAAGCAACACGCTACCTGTAAAGTGTGTTGTGAATTACATGGTTTTCTGCGGGTAATATAGACACACGTCTCCTACAGAAAAACAGAACACACCGCTTCCAGCAACTGAACTGCACCCTCTCCTTCCCACCTTCTTCTGATCCTCTCTCTCTCTCTCTTTCTCCTCTCCCCCTCCCTCACAGTGCAGTCTGCAGTCTGGTGCACTCAATGAACCCCCCCCCCCATTCCCCCCACACACACACACACCCTGCCCTTGGCTCTGGCATCTTTCACTGGAATCTGCAGTAACCAAGGTGAGCCAGCAGACGCAGACGAGGGCCCTCACGCTGACGCACGCCTTCGTGCTCTCACACAGAGCCGGAGCCCCCGCCCCCCAGACACGCACGCACGCACGCTGACTGACTGACACACTGACACACACTCACTCTGCAGGACTCCTGCGCCTGCATTCGCTCCGTCAGCCCAGCCGCAGCCTCACAGCGATAGCCATGCCGGAGGGAAATCGGCGGCGGCGCACAGACTAAACCCTCTTTTCCTGTACTGTCCTGTACTGCACTGACTGAAGGCTGCCGCAGCATCGACACGCCCGTTCCTTGTTCCCCATTCCGGTGCTGTGGCCTGACGGACAGGTGCCCTGGGCCGGGCCCACGCCCGCTCCCTGTGTTCGTGCCTGTGCTGGGTGTGACCCAATGCACCCTGCGCTCAGCCTGTCATGGTGTAGAGCCACCCAGAGCCACTGGCATCCCCCCTCCCCCCAGAGCAGACTCGTTGACTGCTTCAGATCCTGTGCTGCTCTCAGCCTTCGGGAACCGCTTTCCTGTGTGCTGTGTGTACTTTTTGCAGAAGGGAGTGCATCTGAGGCACAGCGAGCGGCATGGCGGCACTGCGCCTCAACTCCATTAGGTGAAGAGTGAGAGCGCCGTGACCCTGAGACGCCAGGGTACGGTGACAGCACTGCGACACTCAGATACGGCGAGAGTACTTTCACCATGAAGTCATCCGTGGGGATTTTGGGTGGCGTCTTTGTGCCGTTTGGAAATGTACAGCTTTGTGCAGTGGACTCTTGTAGAACGTCAGGATTAGTTTGTGAGCATGTGCACATCGTTGTTGGTACACTGCATTCACAGTGAGGAACACCAGGCTCTCTCAACACAGCAAGTACTGCACAGAATTAGAGTTCATTCATTTGCTGGCTATAATTTATTGCTGTATCCAGTTCAGAAAACTAAAAAACTAAAAGAAAGTAACTGACATTTAACAGTCTTAACTATCGACATGTGTTTCCACACCTTCTCAAGGATGGAGCACCAGTTTCTATGAGTTTGTGTTCAAAAAATGAGGGCCACCCCAAGTTGAACATTGAGCGAGGTATCATGGGGCCAAAATCCACATAGGTGTCATTAAACCAACATGTGCCCCAGCTTTATCTCTGCACGGGTTTGTGACCTTGGTGGAGAGTAGGGCACATCAGCAGAGGGTCATGGGTGATGCATGCAGTGACCCCTGACCTTGACATGGAAAAAGCAGGCTACGGAACCCTGTGAAAAGGCTGCTCCTCTCACAGAGTATTCTGGGAAAACAGGGGTTGGACCATCATGACCGTGATCCGCTCCAGGGTGCACGGTTTTCGTTCCATTGAACCGCTCCTTTGAAACACTTATGCCGCCTGCCTGTTCCTCTTTTCACACTGCTTTCCTGGCCTCTTCCAGGGCTGTTGCTAAAACGGATTCAAACAACATCATTCATTCCAAGTCCTCGGACCCCTTGCCCACCTCTCCCTCACTAGCTCTCAGAAATCTCCTTTCACCCTCTTTCCACATGTTATGTTAAGTATAATTACCTACATTAGCTGGTCACAGTTTTGACCACATGGGGTGTTCAAGCCCAAAAAAAGCACCTTCCCCTTTAAGAGCCTATGGTCTACCAGCACAGAAAAGAAATTATGTAGTGACCACCGTCCTCTTGAATTGCAGGCCATCTCTCCTAGGGTACGAGCTCTGATTGTTCCTCTTGTTCAAGTTCCCAAATTCTGACCACAAATCCCATGAATCTCTCGCCTACCACACTGCATCCCAAACACAGACAGGTTTCTAAAAGATCTGCAATGCAATCACAAAATGCTTGCCAGTATAATATAGTCATTGATATCCAGGAAATAAACTGAAGAGATTAATTATGAAACACTGAAGGTAGTACCCTGCCAGCAGAAGGCTTTTAATCAGTACATCTGTCTCTCAATCTGTCTGTCTCGGACACCTGTCAATCACATACAAAGATTATCGTCCTTCAGTCTGTCTGAGCTCTGCCTGAATCAAACTGTCCGTGTGCCAAAGTCATCGCTCTGTATGCAGAGTTTTACAACACCATTTCAGTTACTAATATGGAGAACCTAGGAGACAGTTGGTGGTGCTGGCTGTGAGCCTTCACAGGTCACCTTCCCAGCCGAGAGCGTCTTTTTTCGTCCGCTTTGTCAGTTTCTGAAGGAACAGCTTGTTCCCCCTCTGCATGACCCTTTCCGTCTCACTTCCGTGTCTGGGCTTCCTGGCTTTCTCTCCTATCACCGCTCAGCTGGTAAATCACAGGCTACAGTGCATTAGCCACAGACTGACTGCACAGCCTTTGAGTTGCAGGTGTGCTAATAAACACCTGCCGCTTTGATGATGATACACCCACACTGTGACAATTCCAACCGCATGGCATTCAATTGCCATTACATACATCGCCTGTCATTTGGGCATTTCTTACGGTATGGCAACAATAGTGTCTCAAAGGCCAAGTTTGTACAACTCACTGTTGAAGAGTCATTAAACCGAAGCTCCTAATATTTGAATGAAAAAATTACTTATTCAGAATTATTCACACAAGGAAAAAATGCCTCCTACACAATTTTTTGGTTTATTATGTAACCTTCAAAGGAAAGGCTACATTTAATTCATCAATGTATTGATCATAATAGCTATGATTACTTGAATGAATGGACTGCAAATTATATAAGGCATCTATAACTGTTAAGTGAACCACACATTTTATGCTAATGGGAAATCCTTACTAGGATCAAAATTAAAAGATAATAATCTGTAATAATTCATTTTGAAGGATTCATCCAAGGAATCTCTTTTTATTCTAATGCCTTATTTGTATTATTATGCAAGCATAAATGTTTTTGCTTTATTCAGTTATGACATTTTACTAAACTTTTACTTCAAAATTGCAATATTTAAACAATTTACCTTAAACAGTCAAACAGTAAGAGATTAGCCAAAGCCCATAAATCACCCTCTAATGGATTAGGAACAAATCAAATGGCTGATACTCAGACCTATATAACCTGGTAATCTTGTGACAATAGAGTGCGGTAGTCAACCCTTCACTTCCTATATTTATCAGCATCACGTGAAATAACACATCCTACATTGGACTACAATAGAGCAGTCAATCGATAAAGCACAGCTCATTTAAATAACACATCCTACATTGGACTACAATAGAGCAGTCAATCGATAAAGAGCAGCTTATTTAAATAACAGATGATGCCTTCATCTGTGGCCAAATCTGGTCTTAGAGGGTTGCAATTATTTAAAAAAATGTTTAATTCAAGTTAATAACATGAATTATTATTATGCTTCTTATTCACAAGTATTCAAGGCATTTCACGATAAAATTACATATTTTCATTTTTAATGTACACCAGGGCCAATTCCATTCATATGTCCTGTCCCTTTATGTGGTTCAAAACCACTAACATCACCAAGCTATCAAGTTAGCTAACTGACAATTACCCCCCAGCTAGCTAATATTAACAATGGCGCAGTAGCATTCCACCCTAAAGTTGAATTACTGATGTACCTGGTACACTTGGTCCAAAATGTGTTACATAAACTGTCATCTCAAATGTGTCAGTGTGTCAATTCATTATTCTGTTCAAATTTGTAATATATCAGATGCTAGTAGTCTTATCACATTCTGTTCCGTGATTTCAGGCATCAAACAGATAACCAAATGTGCTTGATTGACTGATTGACTCTAAACTTGCTGAGTTGACACATGCTGAGTTGAAGATTACAGAATTGATGGGCATAATTAACAACAATAACAAACAAACAAAAAAAGCTGGTGGACTGGAGGGGAAAATGTAACGAGCGATGAGAGTAAGTATTGCATGTAATTGATCTGGGTTCAGACAGGGTGTTGGCGAAACCTATGTCTGCAAAGACACAGAGATACCCTAGTGTGGCTGACGTGAGCACTGCAGTTCCCCTCCCTCCACTCACTTCAGCATCATCCATTCCCCACAAGATTAAGAGTTCCGTCCTGGACTCCATCTGCACAATAATGTGCAAACAAACAGCGATCGTTCATTGGGCGAGCAGCCACTAACGTTTCTCAAATGAAAGGACACACCGACCGTTCATACTCATTTCCTGATGGCTGTCTGTTACTGAGGTGGGGATGGCAATGCACTCACCCCGACGTATTTTCTTCAATAAAAAATACATGTCATATTTGCATGTCTGTGTCGGTGCACTCGTCCCTCTGCTGTACGTGTGTGTGCTGTGTGTCTGGAGGCATTGTGCTGTTTTTTGTCTCGTTGGCGTCACGCTCAGACAGGGCTATGAGGCGTGTTTGTGCCCCCCCAATCCCCCTGATCCCCCCTCAGTGGGTGCGTGTATAAATACTATAGTAAATGACTGAAGGGCAACAGTAGAAGCATAAACAGTGTGTGCCACAAACAGACTTTAGCGCTCCCACTGCCAAGAAGAAATACCTATAAGCTGGAAGACACGCTTCCAGTGTAAAATACAAACATACACGAATGTGCACATACATGCACAGTACAGGCAAAACCCTTGACGGTGTCCAAGCCAGCAGTTTGATAGACCCTGCTGTAAAACTCTGATATATCCTACCATCATACAAACTGATCAATATGACGAGATATAACCATTTAGGGGCTATTAATACATTTTCACCTTGCCCGTTCTCAAAATAAAAACTATTTAAAAAAATAAAATAAAAGTAACACACCCATCTCATACTCTTCAGCACGGGTCTATCCAAGCACTTCCCAAGCCACATGCACCTCACCTAGATGCTTACTTGTTTCATCAACTAACAGACAAGTTTCAAGAGCAATACATCAAACAGGTGCACACAAAGTAAAAATTGATTTATTCTTAAAATGTTCATCAAACATTTTCATATAACCAAACCAAATAACTCATATGGCGCTTTATGTCAAATAAACTAGCGATTATGTTGATCAATCCACCAATGTGACAGCACGGGGTTAAGGATGCATTCCGTTACTGGCGAAGAGGCGAGGACCGTTTTTTCCATACTTCGCTATAACGTCCACAAATAAACACGATTTACACGATATACGGTAAATTTAGCTTCAGCAGTAATATTGATACTGGACTTACCTATTGCGGTGGTATGATGGTTTCACATCCGTGAGAAACACACCTTGAGACGTCCACCTATATCTGGCTAACTACGTCTGCACATTACATTAATAAATATTACGCCTTAAAAATAAAAAACAAAAAATGTCCAGGTGTTTTATCACCAATAAAAAATGATGTCGCTTGCGTTATTCTGACTTGGAATGGACCGAATTCTAGAGGAATTGTTACTTAAAATAGCGATGAATTATTGCTTGATGTTGAGAAAAATAGAGGAAATTCCCGGTTTTAAAACAAACACTTGGATGGTGATGATATTGCAGTTCTTCGGGGGAGAAAAGTAAAAATGACAGAAAAAATAGAGAAAGGTTTAAGTAATCACTGCTGTATCGAGGAAGAAGTGCAGGAAGTATGGCTCGATGGGATGGATGTGAGAAACCGGTTAATGTATCTGTAAATAACGACGCTCTCATAAATTGTAGATATGTACGGTCCGGTTCGAGTTGAAGTTGAATCCTTGAAGCAGTTCATTGCGACGTTACTTAATTTCTCCCACTGAAATATCTCATTCACAAATATAATGCTGGAATACTCGTGACCTACAATTTCTCTTAATGCATAAAAAATAAACAAAAATGCCATATAAATAAGTTACCAAGATTAGTACACATAAACGTCAGTCGGAAGTTGAACTATAACTATAAATAATTTAGGTACTTAGAAGCAGTAGATGGTTCATAGAGCATGAGCGAGGAAGGAGCTGATGAAGATCCCATTCTCGTGCGCAGCACGCTCCATAAATTCCAGTTTTACTGACGTTCTATGATATTGCTGTTTTTGTAACGGTCGCCATTGCCTGTTCGCTATGACATCTTTTTAAACATGTATTTATGAGATTTTGTTTCCGTTTTATTTATATTTTCACTATACTCTTTGCGGCCGCCCGCAGCGGCGGGGGGGGGGGGGGAGCGGGGGGGGGGGGGTGGGGGGGGGGAGGGGGTGGGGAGAGGG
>JAOYSI010063930.1:0-20758 GCA_025775065.1 Hiodon alosoides | reverse complement strand
CCCAAAGGTTAAGCAGTATTAGCGTCTTCCTTTATGGCTGCGTAATTATCTGAGGAAGTGAAATCAAGCAAGATGGGGCAATCTTTTTCACAAAGTCCTCTATAAATCAGAAATGGGGCAAATGATGATCAGATCTGGAATTCAAAGCAATTCTCCATGCAATCCTCCAGCCAAGAGACACTGGGCGAGACACTGTTGGTACTGGCTTCATGGCATGTAGACACTGAAGGACAAAAGTTATCAACCACAAATCTCTTTAGTTATTTTTTAACAAAAATCTGATTAATTAACCCCGGGTGTTATTTGCATTGAATTGACTGCAGTGTACAACACTAAGATTCGACCAAACGAAAGAAACCACTGGTCTTAGAACATCCTGAATCTGGTCTTTGACCTCACACTTGATCAGAGTCACAGAGGAAGAAAAGGTCAGAAATCTGACCTGCCGATTCCACGCTGTTTAACCGAGAGACATCAGCGAGACCACAGTCCGGTCCATACGGGGCATCCCCAGGTTTCCCAAGCAATGCAACCGACGGATGGCGACGGAGATGACCGGGAGAAGCACTGACACAAACGGGGCACACACGAGGAAAGCCTGCGGTGTGTGTGTGAAGGTCACACTCTCCAAGAGCATCACAACAAAATTGACAGGGAATTCAGTCTGGTGAGTTTTCTAGATAAAGAAAGTGTCTCTGCCTGAACAGGCTTCGGGAGAAGAACTTCGTTGTTTTGTCATGCCATGCCAAGTATTTTGAACTTGAACTTGACGAAGAGACCACACAGCCCATTCCCTTCACATTTAACATTTCCAAATGGTTGACACAACTGAATCTGCCTGGTGCTCCAGTCGCCTGCAGAATGAGAGCTTGACGTAATACCAGGGTAGAGGTGGGGCACCAGGGAACGTGAAGTGTGTGGCTGAAGAATGCGGGCCCCCAGGGGTCACCCTCTGTGACTGATGCATGGGGCCTTTGGGAGAAGGGAAGATAAAAATATCAGCGCAACGTGCAAAAGCATCTCCCCAGGCATGAGAGCAGTCACTCCGTAACTCAACTCGCAGGGCACCGGAGTCAGTGTAAAACCGCCACGGTTTCCCCTCGCTCCTATTCCGAACCCCGGAGCAGAGAGGAACATGGAAGGAGGAGATGTCGAGTATGAAAGTGACGGGCTGAAACATTTTTCCCCCCCAGCCCACATTTGAGGCGTAAAGGTGGTGGGGGGGGGGGGGGGGGTCAGGCGCACCAACATTTGCTTCATTCGCGGTGGGTTTCGGAGACGCCGGCCCCACAGACAGCTGGGTAAACACTGACCCATATCATCCTCGCTAAATCTCACCTCTCTAGCCTAGCAACTGGACCCACTGCCCACCCACAGTACGGCGCCACACCGCGACGGGGTTCCCTGTGAAATTAAGGCATTCTAAACGCCTAAGAGCAACGGCAAACAGAGTCGCAAACGGCGAGATTGGCGGAGGGAATTTGAATGCGCGAACACGGGAGAAATTCCGCCGGGATGAAGAAGGGGGACAGCGATACTGAGGGAGGGCTAATGCATCCCGACGCAGACACAGAAGAGCCCCTTCTTTGTGTGACGCTGTTTGTTTCTCTCCTGGTGTTTAACCAGAGCGCAGAGCAAGAGAGAAACAGGGCGCAGCGCCGCCTACCCCAGGGCGCAGGAGAATGACTCATTTTCATGACAATAGAGCCTCTGCACACAGTGGAACAGAACATGGCCTGCAGGCCGTTTTAGTGAGATTTACTGTACTCCCTCTGTCTGCGTGTCTTTGTCGCTGCGAAAGGGAAGGCTGTGGCCCTTCCTGCTGAGGGGACCGGAACAGAGAGAGAGGAGAGGACAGACTTCAGCCGACCTCTTCTTCCGCCTTGCTCAGATTCTGAACCGCTTACGCTCAAAAAGATGAATGGCAAATCACAAAGAAAAAGTATGACAAATACATAGAGAGATGAAAACCAGAAGCAAATTGCTGCACCCAGCTCAGGATTTAAAAAAAACCAAAACAAAAAACATAGTGGCCAATTATTTATTTTTTTGGAATCCTTCTCCCTCCAGTTTGGAATGGCCATTTGTGCCAAAACATCTCAGCTGGTTGCTATGGCTCCCACCTCCACATGCGGGGAGGCTGAGGAAGTACAGCCAGGCTCCTTCGATTCCAGGCGTTCATTAGCGACAAGCCGAGAGAGCACTTCCGATTAAATCCAGCCCAGCCAGTGCAGCGCCGTGCCAACCGTGCAGCGTCACTCTCCCCCGGTCACAATCGGCTAACGGCGCGGGCTGGATTAAAACCCGCGAATTCTGACTCGTAGGGCTCAGACGGCGCTGGGGTGAGCGCCTTTACCCACTGAGCCACTCGAGGCGGTTGTTTGTACTTGCTGGAAGTCACTCAAGATAATATCATCGGCTAAAAGAATAACATCTAATGTAACAGCATGAATATAAAGCTTCTGAGTGTGTGTGTGTGTATATGTGTGACTGGGGGGGTATTCGCGCACAAACAACCTGGTATGTTGTTTCACAGGATGCATTCCATATCCAGGGGCTGCACTTCAACAAGCTTATGTAATCAGTGTGAAGTTAATTTGCATATATTATACCCAGAGCTGTACTTTTAATCCGCTTCACAATATTGTGGCATGATATTTACCGTGTGCCGTGCATAGCACTGTGTGCATTGTACCTGTGCAAAGTGAGTGACGGAAAGGGCAGGGGAGCCGGTTATTCCCAGGTTCACACCGGTATCGGTCCCGGAGTCACGCGCTTGACTTTGTGCCGTCACCTGGCATTGACAGGCGACACGGATTTAGCTTTGGTTTACAGCCGTGCACTCGTGGGCACGGACCATGCAGGCTTGTCACCAGCTGAAGAGGTGGGACTCGAGGGTAGGCTGCAAACCCTTCAGCTGTCACCCGACACCCTTTACACTTACATGTTTTAAATATGTTTTAAATATGGTGTTTATAATGATGGAAACTGACATCAGATAAACGGGGCACTTGTGTGTGTGTGTGTGTGTGTGTGTGTGTGTTTTTTTTTATAAAAACACTCTTCTGAACACATCTCTGATTGCACAGTTCTGATGTTCATGCTGATTCTGAGCAGGGGAAATCAGAGAACATTCAGAAAAACTGCGTGGACGAGGTAGGCCTCGTTTGGCTCAACGCGGCCGCCGCTAACCGAATGCTAACGCGGCTGCCGCTAACCGAATGCTAACGCGGCCGCCGCTAACCGAATGCAGTCGGATGCGGGCGACCGGCTTCGCAGTCGGATGCGGGCGACCGGCCTTGCAGTCGGATGCGGGCGACCAGAGTGCTCGCATGACGGCGTTTCCTCCTGGTGCTTTCTCAGCCAGCTGCGATTCTGCCTCGTGCTTCAATGAAAAAGCCATCATATCTAATTTATGTGAAAGCAATCGTTCTGAAAGCATGCTAAAGCACCTGACCTACCAAGAGATAAAGCTCAGGGTTTTATCGGGTTAAAAAGGTGAAACATCTATTTCTCTAAGGCAAGTGATTCTCTGTGAATCGCTGGCAATGTTGTATGGCCCAGTTACCGGTCAAACGAAATTGCAGTTTATAGATTGTATTCATTCAGTTGTCTTCTGGCAATAACTGACACCTTTAAGGCTATTTAGCCTATGATATTATGAGAATTTTATAACCTAACAAAGGTCATGGTCTTAAAAAAACCTACATGAAAATACATAAGAGATGACTATAATATCGTGAGAGGTGGTATAATAAAATAGATGATTATAAAATAGTGAGAGATGGTATAATAAAATAAGAGATTTCAAACCCTTAACTCTTAACAGGTTTATTTATCCCCATACCTCCACCTCCTCTGTCCAGCGCCAGGCATCAACAGCACCAACCACCCAGAGGCAATTACACCCAGGTGTAACACCACCACCAGCACAACCCTGGGAACCCCAGGGAGAGGGCTATCCGTGTGTGTATCACGCGTGTGCAGGAACCCTGCCGTTATCTCAGCCAGTGTGCATGTGCGCGTGGCCGGCCTGCGTACAGTCGGTTTCAACGTACCGCCATCACACATATTTCAGTCAAAAAGGTTTTTTTGTGCTGGGGGGTTGAAGATTTGAAGAGTTCTCTGGGGAGAAGCGCTCTGATAATGCTCGCAATGTCATGCATGTTGCGGCTGATCTATGCAAATGCACACATCCTCCATCAGAGGACAAAACAATCATCTCCAAAATGTGTCATGTTTTCACCATGACTGAATGCTGGGAGAAATGAATTAAATGGGGGAGGGGTGGCAGAGCAAGACACAGACACTTAAACCAAAAAAAAAAAAAAAAATCATCTCTGGAGCTGACAAGGTGGCTTTAATTATTTGTGAAGTGAGAGAAGGGATTTTTTTTTTCCACCAGTCACCTGGGAAGTGTGTTAGGCTGGGAAATCTGGAAGTAGTAAAAAAGAGAGAGAGAGAGAGAGAGAGGGAGAGGGAGAGAACTTCAGAAGGAGGCAGGCATGAAAGTTGGCCCATCTGCCCTCTGACCCCCTTCCTTCTCAACTGCTCCCTTTGAGCTGTTAAAAGGCGTGCAGAGCGAAAAGCCAAAAGACAGCTGCGCCCCCCTCCTCCGAGCGCTCCCCGCCAGAAAAGAGGTCCGCTCTCTCAGCACTGCCTCAATTACGCGGGGTCAGGGCCGTGCCCCAGTAGAGGTGGTCCAGCCCGGGATCGCCTTTCACTGTGTTCTATGCGGCAACCGCTACGCCGGGCCCAGGACAGAGAGGCCATCCCTCCTCTCCGTGGAAAATCACTGGTCTACCGTCCACTGATTTACAGTGGTCGGAGATAACGAGGAAAACAGCACTGGAGGGAGGTGGTCATGGTTAAGATGTAGCTTTGTCATTAATCCCACATCACAAATTCATCAACAAGAGAAAAATAAAAACTAAAGAGGGAGATGATTGTGCAGTTGCATCAGTTTAAGAGTTGCACGCAGAACGTTAACAGAACGGTCACCGAACAGTGAATATAAGCAGTGTAGACACTGGCAGTAGTTGCACAGGTAAACCCTCGTTCTCGGGGTACGGAGAAGGGAAAGTGCTGGGGTGGGCCTGTTCTTCATGAGGTGGAGGGGGGTTTTCCTTGTGCTCTCGTCCCGTATCCCCCTTTCTCAATCTCTCTCTGCCGTGCTGCTAGACAGACCAACGGGTCGATCTGACCGCCAACGCTTTAAAGAAGCAGGGGAAACTCTTTTCTTTCTGGCACACTGAGTCACGCTTCCCCTGCACTGAGACGCTGTGGAGGCGTTCCCCGCGCGTCCGAAAGTTTATCACGACCCACGCAGACTGCCACGCCAGGGGCCACGTTGTTAGAGAAACGCAGCCAGAAAGAACGGTACAAGAAGTGTGTAGCTTCAGGGACGAAAACCTGCATGAACACTTATACTGAACTCGGCGACAGGTTCGCCCACAAGGTTCATCGAGTCCAGCCATCAGTGCAGAGGACGTTTCACACTGGAGACAGCCCTTGATTCATACCGTACAGAATAGGCACTCTTTAATTTACAGCGTCAATCTGGGCAGTCATGGCTGCACAGTTAACATCCAAAGATCAGCTTCAGTGAACCTGCGAGTGTTCTGCATGCATGTGAATTATTTATACCGGTGTTATTAATCAATCTATATGCACACACTGGATCGAGCGGTCTTGACATAAGTGGTAAATAGTTAATGGTGCAAGACAGATGTATGGGTCGGCAAGCGTTACGGCTTTCCTCTGCATCCTTGGCCAGCCCTCACACTCACACGACCACAACCCAACCCACAAACAAACACCGCACAAGCCCAGTATTCCCTGACAACCTGGCGTAGATCACAGCATGCGGGTTCAACACGACATCACAAAAACACCCATACACATCTGTTCTTTTTTTAATTACTAGAACAAGTTTATTATTATTACTGTTTTTGTCTTTAATCAGTGTTGCACCATGGTGCCTAAAACAATACAAACTACAAAAAACCAAAAAAAAAGGTCTACTTTTTTTTATTTTTATACATACATACATACATACACATGTATGTTCATACACGCACATGTACAGGACCAACAATCATCAGGTCAAAAGGAACCATAGAAACATCTCATTAGAAAAAACAACTCCTTTTGTTTTTGAGGGTGTGGTTAACCTGATTTCCACAGTGGGATTCCAGAGCAGGCGGAACATCTGATCTGCACCCCCAGACGTGTGTGTGTGTGTGTGTGTGTGTGTGTGTGCTCGTGCGTGCGTGCGTGTGTGCGCGTGCGTTCAAGGCTCCCTGTCAGAAAAGAACCCGCCTGTTCCTGCTCCACTCCTCCTTCAGTTCCCAGCTTTCCCCCGTCACACCCCTTCCCTGGCATCTGCCTCGGTGACAGCTCTGCTCTGATCAACCCACAATGGCCGGGGGGGAACGGGAAAATAATAAAAAAAGGGGCTACTCTTTTTGCACTCAAAGCGCAAGCAAATGGATTGACAGACAGCAGTGTATTTGGCATTTGTTTTTGGCATACTCTACTCTGATACATTCTCCTATCAGAATGGCCCCGGCTCAGTGTGGTTATGACACGTGGTAACACAGGACATGAATCGTGTAAATGAGGAAGGCTCTGCCCCACCATGAGGAGCCGCTGATGGCCACTGGCAGAGGCAACGAGGAAGCAAGGAACACGCCTTAGTCACTAAAAAAGTGATGGTGGACAATACCGTTATCATAATACCGTTGTACAGGTTTTCAGTCGGTAAATTTGCACCATCGTTCAAAATGTGCCTTGGGCCTCCCTCAGGTACGGCACTTGGAGATCAAAGGCTTGAATTGTCAGTTACAGTACTTCACCAGTCGAAGCTTAGTAACTGTGCCACTTAGCCCCTTGCATTTCACTCGAGGTTAGGTTACGGAACACAACGGAATATGCTTCTAAAGAATAATTAAAAATCTATTAACCTTAACTGCGAATCAATTACATTTCCGAATGGACATAGTCCCAGGCGTAAATCAAATATTAACCAGCACTACACGGGGGTCAAAAGCGGTTTAGAAGACTGCTAATACCGTGAACTACAAAAACGTGGCCACGTTAAACCATGTTGTCGGCCGCGTCAGTCAATGCTTGTTCTACGTGACCACAGTGGGGTAAGCCTAGCTTAGGTGTGATAAATGGGGACGGTCACCCCTAAAAGGACAAAACACGGTATCTGTTCTGCATGAAGAATGCATTCCTGAAAGACAGGAGCTATTATTCAATATGGAAATCTCTTTGGTTGTATGGGACTAAATCTACATTGGCCATCACCATTCAAATATAAATTCAGACCTCTGGAAATGTAAATATCTACCTTTATTAATTTGGTTGAAGAACAGCATGTTACATGCGTGATGCATTGGGCAACTTCCTTTCTAAGTCAAGAGCCCTGGTCCTAGACGGAAGAACTAGGGCTGGCCTGATTATCCAGCACAAGGAAACAACATTGCAAAACTAAAATGCACGGAGTGTGTTTTTAACACTACAATGTTTCGGCGAGGAAAACACATTTCTGTCGTGGTGTTTCTCAGTTTGCGATGTTTATTTTAGCTTTATTCCACGTGCTAAGGGCGTCTTGGTAAGTACTTGATTGTCCAGCGGGGCAAAACTGAGCCATTTCTACCGACCGGTGCGTTGATGTTGCATTCGTCTCTAATCGGTTCTTTTGAACGCCCTTTTCCCCACATGGATAGTTTCTCCTCTCTTTTCAGTACAGTAGGGGCACGAGAAAGACAGAAAATTAAACAAATTAAAGAAAATTTAAGGGAATGAATGGTACTGCTTCAGGAAACGGCCACATGGAAAATAGTAAAAACAGAGGTTTACGTAATAAATTTTAAAAAAAGTACGGTCTGCAATGAAAAGTGATGACAAGTGTGGGCAGAGTCAGTTGTAGGGTCTCACTGGTTTCTTTTCAACTCTGAACGGTACGGGAATAGTTCAGTATTCAAATGTGGAACACACCCGCAAGGAAAAAAAAAAGATTTTAATTTCCCTGACACCCTCTGGTCAAATAAGAACCAATTAAAAATCTATCTGGAGCTAGAGTGAAATAATCTGTATTAATCGGATCTCGATTGGATGGTACAGGAAGACCCAGGGCCTGGAAGACTGCGTTCGAACTGCAGCACACACAGAGGGCATAAATCTTCCCCCTCCACGGAATCTCTGAGGAGTGGTCTGTTGCTTACAGCGAGCGGGACGAAGAAGGGGTGCTGAAGTTTAGCATTGCCGCTGATTCACCATGCGAGAGGAATGAGTGTGGGAGCGAGCTGCTGGGCGGTTTTGGGGTGCAGCCTAAATCCAACAGTAGGAGTCTCTTGTTACCAAAGCAGCTAAATAGTGCCACAATGAAAATGTTTAACACCACATATTCATAAGAGCTTTTATCTTATTTGCAGGCAGGGGAATGGCAGCCTTTTAATCCTTTTTGTTAAGGGGTTTAGTAAGAAGAAACAGTAATACCGTCGCCACAGGAAAAAAACTGTTTGTTTTACAGATCTATAGTTTGATCTTTTCTACGATCTTAAATACCCCACCGTTGCCATGGCGCTGGGCGTAGCTTAGTTAGCAACATGTTAATGTTTCGTCTTTGGTTCCCCCCGGGGGAATCTGGACAGGAGGGGTGGTAAATCTGACAGACGGCCCTTTCTACAGAGAGACTGGGGGGTTGGTGTTGAGGACGGATATAGGCAGCAGGGCAGAGGAGAGACACACTGAAGCCCAGTGATGAAACAGCTCCGAAATTCATTTACAAATGCAAATGTGATCCCTCTGTTTGGTTGGTCCAGGCAACATTCTTTTTTTGCGGATTATGACCATTATCATATTGTCTGTTTAGCTGCTAAACGTTTTCCAAACTCCACACCACCAACTTGGCCCAGTAGGGCATACGGGCAGGGACTGCTGAACAACTAAAGCTCATGAATATGTGGAAAGAAACAGAGACGCGCCCCGCTCCCAACCATGATCATACACAGTGTGAGGGCCAGATGTTCCCTGAGCAGGTGGTCAGCCCATGCCCCAAAGTACCCCCAATGGATGGGAATCTCACCATAAGAAGAGGGAGTTCTCGGAAAATTCTCCAGCAAAGCCACAAGCCAAGAGAAGGGGCTTAAATTGAGTAGGAGATTTGCAATATTTCAAAAACAAAAATGTTTGTTTTCCCTGGAGCAGAACCTGGTATAAAAAACATAAATTCATGGATCTACAGAGTATTTATTAGTCACCCTCGCAAAGGCCATGTAAATGGGTGTGTGTCAACGTTTAATCCCCAAAACAGACCCTAAAACGAGATCAGGGGTATGTTCATTATGTGCTGTTTGATTGTAAAGACAGATTCCCACGGCTCTTTAAGCCCACAAACAGGAGCGCGAAGAGAGAGCAATGTTAACAAATAACACTGAAATAAATTCCCTGTTGTTCTGTAGTGACATCATAGGTAAACAACTGGTGTTGTGAAGCCACATTGATAAAATAATTCTGTCAGCAAGTAAAAGGTTCCCCAACAACTGTATCAGACGGGGCTACCATAAACTCCCAGCTTCTCTGGAAAGACCTCAACACTCACAAGGGCAAACAAACAAGAAAAAAACACTATCGATAGAATATCACACTAGTAGGTGTTTATAAACACATATGTAAGTAACAGTACATTACATTATTAAGTCTGCTAGGTTCATGATTGCCATAACTGATTCTGGAGCACTGTTTTTCTAACTATGTCATATAGCAAAGTGTACACTAAGGGTGACAGAAATAAATACACCAGGAACCTAAAAAGGATTCTCAGATTGCAGGTTGCGGAACACTAATACATCTCTCTGGAATGTGTATTACAATGTTTCATCACATAAAGATTCTCATTAATAGCAAGACACTTTTACAAACAGCTCAACATATTTCCCCTTTGATCAAAGTCACTTCAAAAACGCCTACAACATTTCTAGAAAGAACTGAGCACTGGACACACTGTACTCCTCTAAGTTGCAAAAAGCACCAGAGTTTATCCTGATCCGTTTGAAAGCATTCATTGGGGTTAGCTTATGTAAAATACAAATATTCAACAAACTGGAACAATAAATAAACTGAAAAAATGTGTTTACATTATATAAGTCGTTTTTTTCTCTCCATAAAAACTCAACTTAATTAATTTTTTGTTTTCTACATTTACTTGAAAGATCCCTCTTAACACAATACTAACAGTAATAAAGAAAGAGAAGCTCTGTTTTATCTCTACTTTCAAACATCCACTGATGTGATTCAGCAAGAGGGGACCATAATCCTCCCCCCCACCTGTCAAAACTGAATTATACTTAAATCTACAGAAATCTCGTAATCTTGACAAGAATAGACTACAGTTCTGAGACATTACAAGGTAAAGCAAACAAACGAACAAAAAAAATAAAATACTACCACTAACTAAAATAAAAAAAATTTAAAAGATGTTACAATGCAACAATTGTTATGCCTCACATCAACACAAAGTGTTGTGACATTACTGCACTTTCATGGATTGATTGGGCCTGAAGAGACTGAAGCTCTCCCCAACACCTGTTATTCCAGCCCTTCCTCGGCAGCGGAGGAAGAGTCACCTGAGAGCAGAAAGGGGGGTTGTGTTGAGGTAGGTACCCAGGGCGCTAGCACGAGGGAGGGCACGCGTGCTGCATCACTGAGAATGCTGGAGACTGAGGCTGTGCCTGGCATGTAGGCTGAAGGGCGGCACAGCACCGGAAACCCCAGGCAAGACAGCCGCATTGCCTGAGCGTCGCTGCAAGTCCCGGCCAGGCAAAAAAAAACACCGAGTTCCTTCAATGACGCCAAAAGAAACCTGGGTTGCATGCTCTGCAGGCATTATGCGGGACTGTACTCTGTTCCTCCACCCAGGGTTTCCACAGTTTCAATCTGACGGAATTCTTTACATCTTCAGCTGAGGCATGGACCGGAAAAGGTTTCCTCCGCCTGGTCGGATCAGATAGCCCCCATCCGGTTTATCAGGCGGGTCTGCACACCCACTGCTCTGAAATCGGGTCAGCTCCGTTAACGGAACCAGGAGACTGCTTTTTCATCTCTAAGTGTTAGTCGTGCACCTGGCGGATTTCTGCTGTACCACTGTGATCTGGTTCCTGAAGTGCTTCACTTTAAAGGTCTGTGAAGAGGGTGAGAGGGAGGGAGGGAGGGAGTGTGAAGACAGCTGTTCGATGCTCGACGGGCCCTGGGTCCTTCACTTTTTTGTTTTTTCTCTCCAAAGAAATGTCAAAATTTGCTCTCCAGTGCTTGAAGGGATTTCTCCAAATAACAAAATCTTACTTTTTTATTTTTCCTGGCCAATTAGGACCCAGATACATCCGTGACAACATTCATCCATGTCAATGCCCCATGCTTTCGATTAGACAAATGTGCTTACATTACTAAATACATCATATATATCCATAAATATAACCCCTCACTCACTCAATCACACACGCACACACACACACAGACAGACATAACCCAAGCACACTTACTTACATGTGCACATGCGCACACACAAACACACACACGCACACACACAAACACACATATATATATATATTTATATTTATGATGTATGTAAATCAGTTTAAAGTTGATTATTTGTTTCTACTCTTCCCCCTGTGAGTCCAGCATAACTCAATTGCTGTAAAAGCAAGTTATTAGTTGCAGGGCAGTGCATTTCTAACATATTTTATACTCAACTGGATCAACTAAAATATAAAACAATAATATTCGGTTGATGCAGAAGGACTACAGAAATATAAGAACATTTTAAAACTATGTCACACTATAAAAAAAGGCTTAACAAACTAAATCCATATTCACTGCCACCGGTTACACTGGCGTGAATTACTAACAAGTCCTTGAGAAATGACTCATCGATGGAGGGAATCCCGTGATCTTTCGACAGAGAGGAAGGTTTCACTATGAAAATAACAATGACAAAAACAACATCATTTATCTTGAGGTAGAACATTGACTTCAGTGTTTGGAAGTGCTCGTGTTGGATTCTTCGCTCCGTTTCAGTTCAACCTGCAGGAGAGTGAAAGGTTCGTGACGTCTGAGGTAGTGCGGAGCCTTACGGGTTCTTTCTTCATCTCGTCTTTCATTCTTCGACTGATCGCTCTACGTGTGAAGTAACTGAACACAGGGGAAGACACAAATTCACAATGCTTCCCACCCGACATTCATTCCGGCTGAGGTAGGTTTAAGTTGCGCACCCTAGGGTTCCATATAGCCAAGTCTCTCAGTAGCCTGCATTTAGGCCAACAACTAAAAAAAACCTTTGATATGACTGGAAAAAAAATAAAATCCTGAGACAGAGAACGTAACGCATCCCTGGAAGAAGGCCTATTGTGTCTCTCAAGACTGGGTTTGCAGATTCATTGGCAGGCTGGGGGGTAAGCAGAAGTTGATTTGAATGGGGAGGGAAATAAAAGCTTACTATAGGAGCCAACGCCAATATTTCACTTTGTGAGATTCTAAGATGAAAAAAGAAGTCTGTGATATAAAAAATACGGTTAAAAAACCCCAAAAAAACTCACATAGACTCTGTGCGCCTATTCTGTCTGCTGCCGGCAGCAGTTATACCGATAAAAAAAACCCAGTAATGCTTCTCCCACCAGCCGAAACAGAAACGTTACCGTCTGTCACAAAAATCGTACCAAAACCCAGGCAACGGATGATTCCGGACTTGACATCTCCAAAAGGGAATTGAATCTACTCATGATTAAGCTCTTTGCACATAAGAAAATGAGGAGAACTAAAGGAAATACTTGGGTGGACCTGAGAACGAGAAGTGCCAGAGCAGAGACCCTGCGTTCACTCTGAGTACAAGAGCGTCAAAGACTTGACAAAAACCCTGGGTCTTGTCGCCCCGGGCGACCTCCGCCATCCGACGGATGGTCCTGAAACTGCGTCTCCCCCTCCTCTACTAGGCTGAAGTCATCCAAGGGCAGCGTGGACATCTGCGTCTCATCCAGTGCACTCTCTGCCTGAAAACACGAGCACACACTGACGTTAGCACCCTGGTAAGCACGGCGCGCAGGGCCAAACCCAGGCCTGTGTGCTGCTGAATCTCAGGAACAACCTCAAACGACAGAGATTTGGTATTCATACTGATACCTTTCATTTCTAATTCCCTGATATGGGATGACATCACCTAATTCTTTTGAGGATAGTATAAAATGCATTAAAAATTATCTTCCAAGCCTGATCTTGAGATCATTCTGAAGCAGAATAGTGATTGGCCCAGGAGCCAAGCGCCGCTTGACCAATCGAATGGTTCCCCAGGGCTCACCCCATGTGTTCGGTGTCGTGCGTCTGCATGGGATGAGCGGCGGAAGAGACTCTCCAACTCCTCCGTATCCCCCTTGGTCTTCCCCGGGACGTTCCCGTTGCCTTCTCCGCTAGCCCGGGTCACCCCGTTTCCAACCAGCGCACCCTGGTACGTGGAACCGGAGGTTGCCGAGTCCACACTGCGGCCTGCCTGTGGGGTGGCCAGACGATCCTGCACCGTCTTGCACGTCATCAGCCTACGGAGACACAGAGAAAGAAAGCTGTGGAAAACCTGTTGCACTGACGTCCCCTAACAACAGCCTGGCTATCGGCTGCGCGAGCAGACGGAGGCCTTACCTCCCCCTGTAACCGAACATGAGGAACAGCACGCAGAAGATGATGCAGGTGACCCCGATGTGGGTCCCGATGATGATGGCGGTGGTGGAGGTTTTGCCCTGTTGATCGTCCTTCATGCAGTCGCAGGGGGTGTCCAACACTGAGGAGACAAACCCACGGTGAAAGGACGTTCACACCTCACAGTGCTAGCAGTGCTAAAAGGCGCCATGAAGCGGAGAAATTCCCAACAGCCTTTGTGTAGGTCTAACGCGTTCCGCAAACTCTTGTTTGTCCCCGTGACTTGCCCTTGCGGTGGGTAGGTGGTCACCTGATTTCTCAATGGCTTCCTTCAGCGAGACAAATCGCATGGTGGCATTGCCATCACCATGCTGGTTGAACGCCAGAACCTTCACCTCGTACACCAATGCTGGGTCTAGGAGTGGAAACAGAAATACTACATCGTCAAACAGTGCACCCGCCGCGCAGCATCACATCCGCACTACACAGCACATTCAACGACAACGCAGACATCTGACGCACTGAGACAGGCTAAACACCAGCTCCGACAAAACAAGCCCAGCCAGGGCCCTAGCACCTGAGAAAAGTCCACGGCCCTCTCCACCCTCTACACAAGTCGGCCCTCTCCACCCTCTACACAAGTCGGCCCTCTCCACCCTCTACACAAAGCTCACCCAGGTGAGTGATGATGTACTGAGTGATGTTGCGGGAGAAGACGACTGGTCCGGAGAACAGGGGGGAGTAAACCTTGCGGTAGAAGAGTTTGAAGCCCTCATGCTGACCCATCTTCATGGAGGGCTCCCACACAGCCTGCAGAGCGGTGGAGTTCACGACCTTCGTAAAGAGAGACGGGGCTGCCGGCACTGAAACAGAAGCACAAGTCCCATATAAATGGCCCACGCTGAGCTAATTGAGAAATCTTTACTTTCTTTTAACCTAATAGATGTTGGTCGTTCCTGCAGGCAGTTTTAGATGCATTTTTGATCGAAATATTTACTCAAGATCTTAAAGGCCGGCGATACCATGCACAGACTCACCTTCCCCCAGTGTGCTCTCCATGGCGATCTCTGAAGGCTTACTGGCGCCGCGTGAGGTGTAAGCCTTCACGTAGAAGGAGTAGCTGGTGGAAGGCTCCAGGTCATTCACGACCTGCTGCAGTGTGTCCATACTGACGGCCTCCTGGTACTCCATCTCCATGGGGTCTGCGCAAGACAGGCCGTGGAGACGTCAGCGCTGCTCTTGCGGTCACAAAGTTTCGTGGGCGGCGATAACAAGGAAACGCATCGGATTGAACTGCTGAGACTGGCCTGCTAACAATAGAGCTTCCACGGAACCAGATGAGGGAAGACTCAATTCAGGCCCGGTCACCCGTTATAGTCATCTAACTTTCTACCTTCTGCCTGTCTGGGTTTCCCAACCCCGGCCCAGTTGGTAATTAAAGTGTTTCCTACTGCATGGCCTTCGGGGTGGTTAATTACCCGCCCGACACAGCCACAGTGCACGGGGAAGCAGCTGGGCGGGCAACGAGTGTAGTTACAAATGCTGCTGCTCTCACAAAAACAGGAAATAAATGTTAAGAGACGTTATCAACTAAAAGCCACTTTATACATCTCTCAGGTAGGGGAGACGGAAACTTTATAGCATCCATCGGTTTTACGGTGGCTTAAAATAAAATTAAAAACAGGTGTTTTGCATGTAAGCCGGCACTGAGCAGGTAACGGATGCACGCCGCCGTTGCAATGCTCTGTTTGGGGCAGATTTTAAGATTCTGCCTGCAGCAGCAAAAACATGTGTTTGTCTCAGCCCTCTTGCACCATGAAGAAGATGGTATCACCAGTAACAGAAATTTTAAAGCTGCGAGCATGCTAATCTTACAATCCGGATTGTATTTATACCCATGAGGGAGCCTGCCTTACTATCTTCACTCTGACTGCATATCAATCCTGACAAGCGGACACGATTATTTAGTCTTTTTCTTCCCCCCCAGTGGTCCTTTGAACGAGAAGGGCATTCTGACCTGTAGTCTTGCGAATGTGAAGCACGTATCCGATGATGTCCTGGGTGTTCTGGGCAGGCTTCAGCCATGACACCTGGATGGCGGTGGAGGAGAGGGAGTCGGCACGGACTGAGCTTGGCACCCCCGGAAGGCCATCCACCCACAGCACTGTCAGGCGCGCGCTGGCTTGGGTGGAGCCCGCGTTGTTCTCAGCAATACACTGATAGATGGCCTCGTCCTCTTGGCTGATGCCATATATGGTGAGCGTGCTGAGAATGGAACAGGAGAGGTGAGAGAGAACGGTAAGGAGAGATAGACAGCAATTTTTGATTGACGGGGACTTTGGGGGGGGTAATGGCGTAATTTTGAAGTAGTATGAATCCAAAGTGTGTAATAATCTGAAAGCGCGCGGTTTCATTGAGTTAATCGATGCTGTTTTCAAATCCCCTCCATCAGGATAGAAACAAAAAGATCAGGCAATGACTCTTCGGAGGTCGCATTAAGGTTAATTAAATACCCGAGGCGAGGACTATTGAACGTTTTAAAATGTACAAACTTTAACATCCAACACATCCAGTCTATCTGTCTAACTGTCGTGGACTCCTACTTCACACGAGCGCTCCCGTTTCTAAAAGCAACGGCAATACCACTTGCCGTGACAGCATTTGCGCAGGAAAAAAAAGAGGGGGGGAATCTTTTGTTGTGTTCAGAAAACGTTGATGTAGTGATACAGTGACCTTCAATTTAGATGAAGTTCAGCTCTTAAAAACGTTTATTGTTCCAGTCTAGAGGCTTCAGCTGTTAAAAGAGTATTCTCCGCAGCGATCACCTGGAAAAACGGATGAAAACGATCGTTCAATGGAAGAACCATCACCCTGTCACCGCCCGGTTCAAGTACAATTTTAAAATGAAATTAACAATACATAGGTCAAACGGTCGATATTCCCGTGATGGAGGGAAATGTTGGCGCAGGTATATTTTATAAAGGCCTCCGTAATCTGTCCATGGTTCCAAGGGAAATACTAAAACCGCATGCATACGGTACAAGCATAAATCGACATACCCAAGGGTGAGGGTTCACATTTATTTTCATTGGGAGTGAAATAAAAAAAAACAAATAAAACAAACAGATTCGCACCATTTAAAGAACACCAAATTACGACATAAAATAAAGACGATGCGTGTGATCTCTCTGATATTATTGTAAAAATAGTCTAAATAGTCTCTAACCCCATAGCCATTGTCAGCTCACCTCAGCTCAGCTCAACATGGGTTATTGCTGTAGGACCGTGGGTGGGGTTGGAGGGTGTTATTAGACCTGAATACATAATCAGACACTTTATCCGTGGGCTACAGAAAAAAAATTGAGCACTTAGAAGAAGTGGAATATGGAAATCACCCCCCTAGCTCATTCTAATTTCAATCACAGATGGCTGGAATCCATTAACTCACTCATGATGACATTTATACACATTTTTGTCTAAGCATTTTTCCCCCAAACTATTTGTGTTGCAAAAAAAAAATAAATGTGCCACTTCCTAAGAGAATCCGAAAATAGAGGGTCAATCTGTGCAAAGTTATGTACGTTTCTACGTGGCATGTGGTTTCAGTCTGGCATTCCACATTCCACTGTGCAGACATTTACTAGCATTGACCACCTCCAGGGTCCAAGGACAGGGAAGTAAGATCAAAATGCACGTTTGAAAAGAAAGGGAGACGGAAAGAACCAGACCCAGAATGTATTCTATACGTCTTTCAGAGGCTCCTCCGGGCGTCCGGGGAATTTCTCAAAGACGTGGCTAAATATGCTTTTCTCCCGCTTGGCTCAACGCTGCTGGTCTCCGTACACAAGAGCTCCATGGGTCTGCACTATTCAAACACACTCTGGCCATCCTTTCAATGATAACAGTGAGGCTGGGGTCGTGCGTCTCTGGGGCACAGCGAGGGGAAAGGGTAGCAGGCTTGTCGGGTGTGGGATAGACTGCTACTGCGCTGCCAGACCTTCAATTCTTCAAGTCATTAAATCGACTTACAAGTCTGGGTAATCTAGCGAGGTTGGAAAAAAATAAAAAATACAACACGTTTACAAAAATCCGAGGTACGGGTCTTGGTAGATACCAATACGGCTTATTATATTTCATAATATTGTTGTAGTTTCAAATAAAGAAACGAAAGAAAAATTTCTGCCGGCTTATCACGGTTTCAAGATGAATTTCGATGTGCATATGCATAAACCACTATAGGGTCATCCAGAAACCACAGATTAATGGTGTCCAGAGAGCCATGCTGGCATATCCAGCTCTTCATCTTTGGGCACTGGTCTGGGCTGGGGGGACTGCTTCTCCCCGTGGGGGATTAGTAAGGAGGGCAATGATAATCTCAGCCAGTACAGCTGCACACTTCTGTATTTACTGCCAATTTGCTCACTACCTTTTGCCAGCTTCCGAAGACCCACCTCTTTCATACAGCGCCAACGCTTCTCGGGCATTAATCAGCCCTAAAGCTGTTTTTCGGGGGTTCTTTGGCAGTCTTGATGTCCTCTAGTGACTTGATTTTTGTACAAGCTGACTGCTGCACTTCTTAGTTTACAAGTTTACAGTGTTAACTAGCTATTGTATGTTCTAAACGCAGTTGAGCAGTCACTGTATGGCACCCTGGATAAGGGCATACGCCAAATAATAATAGTAAATTTTAATACTTACTCACAGATAACAAACCTGTCATATAGAAATTAAAAATAAAAACTATAAGCAATGTGTTAATGCTAGGTGATTATTGTCAACACTGCAAACATGATTCTCTTTTAAAATCTTTTAAAATAAATAAAAAGGTTTCCTGCGGCTAAACTGCTCAACCTGTTTTGGGATTTTACGTAGATCGCCCGACGTGCTATATCTGGTGTGCTTTTATGTTTCACCGGGCCAATTATACTTTTGAGGTTCCGGCAGCCCCGCATGGCAAGACTCTTCTACCCCATCGTCAGGTTTTCTGACAGGCTTTTAATGTGGCGGGACAGATGAAGTGTTTTTAGACGGGCAACTTAACCAGACCCCTCTGACTAGGCCCAAAAGGTCCCCGAGGAGAGAGCCGTTGAACAATGCTAGCGATCTGTGAGGGGCATTCTGGGATATTTCACAAGTCACTGCATATTTCAGTCGGGCTGTTGGCCCCTGTCCCTGAAGCTGCTGCTATTCTCCGACCCAGCGCCACCCCCACTTCAGACATACACGCACCCCTACTGAAACCGGCCACTGACTTGTGGCTTGTGAAATTCCACACCCACTGGCGACATTCCAAACCCCTCCCTTTTCCAACCCTACAGCACTCTCCTCTCTCCCAGGGACGGTGTGTCAGTTCAGTGTGGTTCAATAAAGTGACCTCTACCTGCCTGCAGCCTGTGTGCCAGCTACATAGCTAGAATAATTTCTGTATTAGATAGCAGAACAACAGATAGCAGTGGTGCTGCAAGCACAGGCCAGAAGAGTGTGGTAATCAAATCATCTCACCACTACGCCAATGACCTTCACAACTCAACCCACATCCAATGATGAAGATGAATGGACAGAGAAACGATACGGAATGGGAAGCCTGTGTGATCTCGGTTATGTTGGCAACGTCATACTGTAAGTTACTTCTAAAAGCCAACCCAAAAATGATTTCAATGAGTCTGATAACGAATGGGAAACTACGGTTCATATCTTGGACATTCAGCCAGACGTGATTAAAGTTTAATGGACACTTTTTGAAATTTTGACATCTTTGTGGTTGCTTTGTATTCTGCTTCTGCAATGTTTCCGCTTATTTTGTTTAATGCATCTGAATTTTGCTTTGCTTATTTTGCGATATATTTGATCATATCTAATAGGACCCGTCAGACATACCCCATAGCCTCACCTTGCGGGACGACACTAGCTATACTGTAGGATATTTTTAGAATCATGATTTACATGATGTTGAGGAGTAGTATCTAAATTCACATTTGGGCGCAGGTTAGACAAAATACGGTCGACATTTGATATATATCGCACAATAGAGCAATATTATTTCCAATACCCCGTTTCCTTTCTGGAACAGAAGCAAGGATTATGACACCACAGAGGGTACTGTAGTGACCTGCCTGTCCCGCTGACTGTCACACTGTTATTTTACAGTGATATTGTGACACTGCGTCACAAGCATTCTCGTACACGATATGTTTTAAGCTTAAATACGGACTGTTATTGTAACTTTTACGTGTTCTCTGCAGCATAGATTGATTGAACTTAATTGCAGGAGCTTTACTTAGGTCTTAATGGTATAATTAGTGACGCTCCATCTCCGTTTGGCGTCTGCCATATTCACACGAACCCTCCCCGTTTTCCTCATTACGGAGGTCATTTGGATTATCTGACTAATTTAGCATGCTAAAACGAAATTGTATGTAAATAAGGGGGAGGAGATGGCGTGGCTAGATTCATCCTCCTGCATCTCCGTTATAGCGCGTAGACGGCCTGAAAGACCCAACCGGCGCAAGGCAGGACTTGGAGGGGGAATTTATTTCACATTTAGCACAACCGGTGAGACGCTTTCATTGTAATCATCACCTTTGTTTCTTTGGCTATTTACTTTCAAGCATGGCCCGGCCGGCCGGTCAATAACGACGCGTTCAAGCAAGCCTTAGGGATTGCATGTGCAACAAACACAGCAGGACCCTAAACGTGTCACAGAACACATGAGAAACTACACAGCCTCTCCAGCCCTCGAAAGAAAAGCGAATTTCGGCTTCAGTTTGGGCCATCTGCCCGTTTATTCCTCCCATGGCGGGAGAGCAGGCCAGGCTGTGAGCATCATTAACTCATTGGTTTGAACTCTTGGATTGATTGGTTATTTGCAAAGCGGGTGGGCGGACGGAAGACGGAGGAGCGTTCAGCAAGGGGAGGGCCGCTTGCTGAGCTGCTAGCAGTGAATAGGCCCATTTCAAAAGCAGGACGAGGCTGCCTTCCCAAGCTGATGGCGTGAGAGAGAAAGAGAGAGAGAGAGAGAGAGAGAGAGAGAGAGAGAGAGAGAGAGAGAGAGAGAGAGAGAGAGAGAGAG
>JAOYSI010063909.1:0-23376 GCA_025775065.1 Hiodon alosoides | reverse complement strand
GTGAGGCTAGCCACAGTGTCTGAAATATGTAGAGCCAGCCTCCATAGCCTCACCCTGTCTGCTGGAGGTCTCCAGGCTTGAAGAAATCATTTAATCACTTAATTGAATTCAGCCGACTTTTCAATATTTGAACCGCTGTTTCCTAAGTAAAAAAAAAAAAGACTAAATGACAACAGTTGGGACCTGATCAGTCATGTATGCTTAGAGTGGTGAATTAACACAGAGATGTGACACAGAGATGTGAAAAAATTCAAAGAGAGACCTAGGGAGACCCATTTCCATAACTCTTTAGAGACACAGCACCAACAAGCCCTACTGCGTATCAACAGCACTGAGGCCTGTGGTGAGTGTCGTGACCATAATTCACAGTAGATAATCTGTATAAGATTTACAAATGCTGCCCAGGCAGTCTCAGCCAGTAATGTGTCAAACCAAACCTTTTCTTTACATATGCCAAAATTTTGAAACTACCCAATAATATGTTTAGACTATGTATGCTGAAAGCAGTCAAACAACTTTGTATGAAATGAAATAATGTTTGGTGTAAGAGCTTGTCTTAAAAATAACACTCCACACTGTTTTAGGAGCTAGTGTTTGTGGGGCTTTTAATGCTGATAACAGCATTGAACTCAAGAACTGAGATTGCTGTATGAAATGTTTACACAGTGTTTTAGGAAATGGTAAAATCAAAAAGCATTGTACGTCATTAAGAAGGATAATTGTGTGTGTGTGTGTGTGTGTGTGTGTGTGTGGATGGGGGTCTAGTAATTTGACTGCTGTATTCATAACAAGTGAAGAAATACTGTTGCTAAATTTAGTATGTATTTTTTAGATTTGTCTACATATTATATAGTCAATGCTGAGTGAATTCCACCCTGAAAAAGAATACATATTATGTTGGAAAAATATACCATTGTAGAACTTATTGCACAAAATTCTAGTTATTTGCTTTCCAAATGTCCAGAAGGGCCCTGCTGTTGCAAGGAATTAAGGACTTTGATCCAAAGCGCTGAGACCTCGGGAGAGCTGGCAGTGTGAATGACCTACCCCAGGGCTACCCGAATGACCTCACGCCACAGGTCACATTTCCCACTGTGGAGAGAGGACCAACCAGCTGGAGAGACCAGGGGCTGCCACAGTAGGGGAAAGTTTAGACGTCAATCACTTTTTTGGTATCCTCCAGCTTGTTCATGCCTGGCACAAACATCTATATTTTTTTTGGTATTGTTTATCTATGCCTTTCCACAAATTTAATTCGGAGTTGTTTTAATTTGAATTACCCGTACATGTGTCTGGTTGTTACGTTCCGTGCTGTGACGTCACTAATATCGCCAGGGCAAACTATGTCACACATCCCTGAAAATATTTCCCCAATAAAGAGCATAGCGCGGTTCACGGTAGTTCTCTTGACTTAACAACCTCATCGCCCCACGATGCCGATGATTTGATTTGACAAGGTGATAACGAGAGGAGGTCGGTCCGAGAGCCTTGGCTAAATTGGGAGCAGGAGCCGGTTGCTGCACCAAGTCTGCAGTCTGCAGGGAGGTGCTGATGTAGGGGAAGGGGAGCCAGCAAATTCCACAGATAGGTGGCACGGCTCCATGCTACGTGGGGGAAGAGGAAGCATGGCCATCACAGGACTCTGTGGGATTCTGGGAACGCCAGAGAAAAGGGGTTAAGAAGGTTGGAGAAACCTTTAAGTTGAGCCAAGGCTCAACCGAGAGCAGAAAGCCAGCACTCGGTACAGCCCTTTCCATAGCGTGGCTGGAGTGCTAAGAGAGAATGACCCAGGGAGCCAAGACAAGGGTTTGAATGGATGGCCCAAGGAGACCAAATCGCTTTGCGTATTTCATGCTACTAGCTACCGTGTTAGCCTCCAACGCCTATGTTAGTTTTACTGAGTCTTCGGTCCTGGGAATGTGGGTTGGGGAAAAAGTAAACTCCCGTGGTGCAAAAATGATATCTTGCATTCCATGGAGATATCAACGCTAGCTACGCAAGAGTCCTGTATTGCTATATGCAGCTTTTCGACATCATCCAGCGCGAGATAAATTTTGCTTTCAGAATTTAAACTGTTGTGAAATAAGTGTTCTACCGAAGAAACAGATGTCAAGGACAATTCTGGGAAAAAGGCTTTAGGGTTCAGGAATGAGCAAAAAAACCACACATTGCTATGGGTAGGACTAAAAATGTCAGCCACTCTGGGCAGTCAAACCCCTACAGGCCTGCTGAAATGGGTTTCTTGGGAGGTACATTCAGCGGGTAGCAGGCTCCTGTTTCTCCTAACATGGTCACGAATATTTTTAAGGGGCGAAACATGATCTTAAACTTTAAACTTAAAATTTTGCACGGAGAATTCAGCTTTCAAACTCGCCGTGCGTCCTGAACTGAGTCACGGCCGGTGTCCTCACGATTAAGGACACTCTGTAAACAGGCTCTCCCTCCTAATGGCGGGCGTCGGTACCGTGGCTTCCCCTCTCCCTGAATCCTGTTTATCAACATGTCCGTCACCATCAGTGTAACTGTTGGAGGGGCAGCTGAGGAGAGCGGGAGGGCTGGGTGACGCTACTGCCGGTTCCTATGGGATTTCTGTTCATTTACAACAGTGATCCTGCAAGTACACATAGCGCTTATTCTTAGTTATGTTCGTACCGGCCCACCAAAAAACATAGGTAAAGCACCACCACAACACCCACCCTCACAGTCAATCGCAACAAAAATATTTTAAAAACAGTTTTTAAAAACATTGATATAAAAAAGTGATTAAACACTTCATTTTGGCGCCATACATTTATAGAATTTAAGATACATTGGCTAAATCACATCCGTTTGAATATTTGTAGAAAAGGGCCACAGAACCCTAAAACCTCTTCACAGCTACAATTACACTTCACTCTTGACACTCCATATTTTGAAGCACAAAAAAAGCTATTGATGAACGATAGTTGTCAACATTGAACATAAATGTGTCAATTCATGGTCCGCATGACTACTTCTCTGATTGTATTTGCTGTAGTTCAACTTTTCTGACCTCAAGGAAAGTATAAATACCTTCATACGGATTCCAGAAAAAGGTTTATATTTGCTGGTGTCTGTGTATCGCACATGAGCGTCTGCCGATGATCCCTATCTCTTGTTTTTGCACTGGGATACACGCTGCACCTCTAAAGAAGGCACCAGGTGTCAGTAGCCTGGGCTGGCCCCACAAGAGGCTGAGGGTGGGCCGGGGGACAGCCCGCGACGGAAAACTCGCCCTGGCACGGTGGGTGGTCTCTCCCCCTTTGCCTCGCAGTCCACGCTGGCTGCCGTTTATGTCATTTCTAAATAATTCAGAGCGGCAGTCCGTCCGGGGGAGCTGTGATATAACAGAGTCATCACTGCAGTCTCGCCAGACAAGGTCATTCTCTGTAGAAGTGAAGTTCTTTGCCTGACTTTTTTGACCAGTGAGAGTCTGTGGACCCGTGGTTTAGTTATATTTCGAATAAGATGATGGCAGCCTCTCTGTTTTGATTTTTCGTTTGAATTCGTTTTCTGTTTCGAAAGATTTGATGATGGATGTTTATAAATTAAAAGCATTGCTGTTAATTTAAGCGAAATGCTTTATTCTATTAAAATTGGTCAAACTAAATAATAGTTTAATTGAATCATGGGACAATATTCCTTCACTTTGCAATTTATTTAGCACAATTGCATTTGGTCATTCTATTGTAAACAGCATTCTAATGCAATTGGTGCTATAAGCTATTTTTACAGTTGTAGGAAACAGCTATTATTGACATAAATATTAATGTTATCAATCATTCTGTAATGCACTGTTATGACTTTCCAGCGTTTTGTTTTTGCTGTTGAAGGGCAAGTTCTAAAAACCTCTCAGCCAGTCTTTTGCAACTATAGTTAATATTATCATCTAGATTTGATCAAGGTGACCGAGATATTTGGTTCTTCATGTCTCTGGCAGTGTGAGCACATTTAGTGTTTACATTCTGCCTGCGATAATAGGCAGAGCAGGTGATGTATTGTTTTCAAGGAAGCATGTCAAAGTGAAGGAATGGTGAATGTCACTATATGGGAGGAAGCAAGGGGCTATTTTCAAATTATTTTGTGTCTGATGTCCGTCACCGGTTTTCGATCAGGTTGGGTGGAGGCCCAGGCATAGGTTTGGGGAAGGTGGTGGGGCAGGTGGGACTGGTCTCCCCTATTACTGAGAGAGTAACAGTCTGTCCCTCTCACTGAAAGCAGAAGCCATGGTAAGCCACTGATGGTAGCAGTGTCCTGAGTCAGTTATTTGATTGATTTAGTTGCACCAATTTGGAGCTAATTACATATTTTTAGGGGACGGGGGCAGGCACAGGATATGTAGCTGGCTTGTGCATCCAAAGACAATGAATCGATTGGTTAAGGAACTGGATGATATATGGATACATGTAAAAGAAAAGAAAATGCAGAGCCAATCCTACTAGTAAAACTCAATGCCAAAAAGAGGTAAGTGCAGGTGACATATTGCCTGTGGTGGCACAAAAACCTATCTTTGCCATGTTTGCATTCAACGGCTGGTTTGTTCTGCTTAAATAATGAATGGTCCATTTGTTTGGTCTCTACCTGATACTTCAAGAGTAGGATGTTTGACACCTGCTGTGTGCACTGATTTTTATGTAGACTTTTATTGTTCATGAAAGGTGGAAGGGTATTGGATTACATTTCATTACTTCTCTTTTATATTGACAAGTGGACATGTCACAGGGAATAAAAAAAAATCTCCAGGAAACAATGTTGGGACAAGTAGGCTACCATGCAAATAATATCTAAAGACACGTTTAATATTTATGTTCTTTTTCCACATGATCTAAAAAAACGCATATTCCGCTTAAATGCCTGCTTTAAAAAAAAAACAGTTACATATTAGAATTATTTATGTACATTTTAAAAAATGTTACTGTTTGCCTTTTTTAATACTGGCTATGAAATACTTTCCATATACCCGTCTTGTTTATGAAATGATTACTGAACCATTACTTATAATGATGTGTATTCATCCAAAGAAAGGGGGACGAAGAGAGGAGTCCAAACCCAGCACCTCAGTGAGCGGTGAGTTGTGTTACAGTAACCGAGCGATGCAGCCGTGGCTGCAGAAACAGGCAGCGTGCAGGCGCTCTTTAAATCCAGACGTGAGCAGGGCCTCTGTCGCATTCCGGATCCCTGACTCAATTGAGCTCGGGCGCGAAAGGGGAAAACCCCCCCGCCCGGGAGGAAGTGCGGGATCCATTTGATGGGATGATGAGGCTAGGCCCCCTCTGCATCATTGATATTCCATAGCGTGGTCCAATCCCTTTCAGGACTGCCAAACCAACGCAAACTTGGCGAGGGAACACAACCACACAAAGGCGAGTTCACATTTTCCTTGTCAAAGTTTCATTTTGAAAACACATAGAAAGTGTGATTAAATTTTTATTTTGACTCCTTGGTTGTGCTGCTTTTGGAATTTAAGTGCTTTTCTGCTACCCTCCTGTCCCAGCACCTGCACCTGCAATTGTACCCAGGGTCCATCAGACGGAATTGCTAAGCGACAGCTCACAGAGCTTTATAAGAGTAGGAATGTGATACTACATCCTAGCAACTCGTGGCTCATAACAAGAATTTTCAGTTATAAATTCAGGATTTAGGCTTTTGAGAATATCATATTTCAACATTGTCGTTGCATTCTATTTCACAAATAATAAATTGTAAATGATAAATTAAGTTTATTGTATATGTAAAAAAATAGCTAGATTATGATTGGAATATACTTTATGTGATGCTATCATGACCAAGATCAGAGCTAACGTCAAAATTGATTCACATTTCATCCCGATTACAGATATTTAATAGTTAGCCAAATATATTTATTGTGGTTTATTTTAACATTTTAAAAATGATTTTCCCAAAAGCAGATATTTGTCAAACTGCATTCTTTCGAAAAAACTAAACAAAACCGACTATGATTTGTATCCAGACTTGGCAAGATAAACTGAATCATTGGAATTCATCTAACTTCTTGTTCTTCGGTAGATAAGAGGGAGGAAGGCTGGGAATTAATGTGTCTTCCTTTTTTCAGGCCCACATTTTTTCCCACTGAACCCCTCATTCCTTGATGATACACCCGTCCCACGTCTTTTTGGTTGGTCGTTGTGTGGCATGACTGAATAGGGGTGAAATGAGGAAGTACATAATGACCTTTAAAATTGATTTAGCCATTTTTCAAATTGCAAAGGATTCAATAAATAAAACCACACACCATTAATATCCTCCTGCAAAAACAAAACAAAGAAATTGTGCGCTTGGCTTCAAAGTTCTGCTCTGTTTGCTTGATTCCTGCCAAATTAGCTTCTTCAAACAGGCTGGTGGAAGATTAACATTTTTCATTATGCCAAATCCTTCTTGCACTGTGCTGTATCAAAGAACTTGTCATTTTAACCTTTCAACCAAGACTCCAGTACCACTAAAAGGAAGAAATAAACATCCAACACGAACTGAGAAATCCTGCCAACCTCTTTTACTGTCGCCAGTTCCACTTGAGATTGAGTTTTCTTGGCGGCCTTTCATATTTCTATAGACGCAAATGCAATGCAATGCAGAGGGGAAGCTGCCAGCGTTGAAGGTGAAACTTCGATAGACATAAAACAACTGCCCCTCACCAATCGTTTTTCACGATTTCCTCCCCTCCAATTTGGACTATCCAATCGTACTAATGCATCTTGGCTCGTCGCTACGACTCCCACCACCACGTGTGGCGAGGGGTGAGGAAGCAGGACTTGTCCCCTCCAATCCTAGTCGCCTTCAAGCCATCCATCTTTTTTTCCCCACTCTGCGAGCTACACCCTGCAGGCTACTCTAAAATCACAATCTTGACATTAATTTGAAGTTCTTATTAGTTAAGTGGAGACCGGATCTGCATGGACCGAGAGCTGATGATAATTACGTTTCGATGCAAACTGCATCCATCTGTATAAAGTTTTTTTTTACATTGGTGCTTATTTCAGTCTCTGCAAATTACTGGTTCAATTAAACGCACAAGATGAAAAATAAAATATCACCTGTGTGAATATGTGAAATTACTTTGCTAAATAGCTGCCTAAAATGCAATTATTAATGAAAAATCAACAAAGGAACCACGTTTCCATGTTTATGACAATTGATAACTTTATTTTCTGACCCAAACCAAAAAATGAAGTTTACAATCCTTGACATGTTTCTCTCGTTAGCAAAAAGTCCAAAATGTATGTTTCTTTCTTGTTTTGTTTTTTTAAAAGAAAGAAAAGACTACATTGCATTATGTGCCAATAAAAAAAACAAAAAAAACAAAACATTTTTAACAAAACTGTCCGGTGCACAACGACAAAACTATTCTGTGTAGGCCCTGCTTCTAACATTAGTATATTTTGTCTGCTTATCGGTTTTTTAAATTTGGTTTTCTTTTGTCCAACCTTCAACTTCTTTGCAAACATTACAGAGATAATATTTGTTGAGGAAGAGAATGCCATCACACAGTATATGGTTGGAAGGACCTACTACCTAGCCTCTCTCTCACTATTATTTAGTGTTAAAAAAAATTATTAACCAGACGTTCTTTTAGGGTTATTATAATAAAAATGTTGGGTTTTCTTTTTTTTCTGTTTATGTTTAAATGACTTTGACCATGATCAAATGATCAAGGTAATACTATTTGTGTCTCATTTATTGGGACGTTACTGTTGCTTATCAGGTTCATGTCCTGCTTTAACTCACAGTCATTTGTCAGATGTTTCCCTTTGGACCTCTCCTCTTCCTTCCCGATGCCATTGACGCAGCCTTGTGCTGGTTCTGTGGATTCCTCCGGAGGCTGGAGCTCGGCTGCTTGCTCCAGTGGTTGCCCGTTCTGCTCCGGTGTGGGAGTCTGGGCTGCCTCTTCTGGGGAGAGAACTCCGTGGTCCCCGTTCTCCAGCTTCCCATGGTCCCTGGGAAGCTCCTCGTCATCTGGCCCCACTTCTGCAGCAGCGGAAGGGTGGGCGGGTTCCACGTCGAACACCCGAGAGTCCTCTTCCGCAGCACCATCAACTACATCTCCAGCAGCTTCCACCTTGACATCAGCAGGGGGTTGCGTGGTTGAACTTAACTCATAAAAGACTGTTTCTCTTGGGAACCCTATGCCTGTATCTGTGTCTTTGGGGATTTTGCTTGGCGTTTCGCTTCGGACAGGCATTACAGGTTCTTCCTGTGAAGCAGGAGCAGCTTCCACATTCTCACCCTCAGACGAAGTCACCAGGGTTTGGTTGTCAGTGCCACTTGGCTGTGGAGGCTGAACTGGATTTGGTTGGACTTCTGGTTCTGCAGCCTGACTGTCTGTGGAGTACACAGTGGGATCCCTTGATTCTGGGATAACCTCTGGAGTGCTTTCGAGTTCTGCGGCGACAGATTCCTGCTGTTCTGAAGTGGTTGCTGCCACTGATTTAACTTCTGACAGCTCCTCCGAGATGGATGGGTGTACTTCGGCCATGGCTGGTTCAGGAGTTTCAGCTTGCATCTCTTCTGCAGCTTTTGGTTCCGCCATGTGATCGGGGATCTGATTGACCTCAGCCGCGGATTGCACTGCCACTGTTACCTCGGTGGTACCTTCTCCTGGCTGAAGAAAAGCAGCTGGTTCAAGCCCAAGTACTACTGGCTCGGGGCACAGCTCTTCCTGTTGTGTTGGAGCATTAGCGGCCATCTCCGATTGGCAGGCCCCAACTTCTGCCTCATTTTCCTCAGACACTGTCATAACTTCCGCAAGAGGGGCTTCTTCTGCCACAGCGCTGACTTTTTCAGCTGCATGAATTTCGGTTACAGGGGGTTCAGCAGCTCGGTGAGGAACTTCCCCTGCAACATTGGTGCCTTCCAACTGCTCCTCCTCGCTGGCTCGCAAGCTCAGTTCGGCCACTACAAGCGCATCCTCTGGCTTTAGGTCCTGGGACGCAACCAGAGCCGCTGGTTCTTTTTCCAGCCCGCCGTCCTTTACTTGTGTCACTTCCTCCGTGGGCGTCACGGCGGACTCTTGTGATGGTGCGATGGCGTCCTCAGCTGTGAGCTCAGTAGAATGGCCTCCTTCAGCTGCAAGTTTCTCTTTCTCCAATCCAACCTCCTCTTCAGCCACCTCCCCTATCTGGCCTCCCTCAGTGGTCTCCTCCTTTTTCCCTTTGGGTTCATTGACACTGTAGCCCTTCTTTCTCTTGCTGAGCTTTCCGCCCATGGTTCTACCTGCAATTATTAATTAAACTAAAATCAATAATGGCAAAGGACATGGATTGGAACCGGGCGGCCCTTTCAGTCTCCCTTAGTTTATTTTCTCAGTACACCTCTCTGCAACTGAAGCTTTGCTCCTGAAGACAAATTTAAATATAACCCTGTCTTCTCACAATTGTCTCCACTTACCAACCACCAAAGGAGTGGACGGGACTGAGTAAGGCAATTTACAGTTTACAGCTTAGCAACAAAGAGACATTCTGCCAAAAATGGTGATAGGCTCAATGTTGGGTGAATAACAAAATTAGGGGTGGTAAATCCTACAAAAATAATAATCATAATAATATTTTTAAATAAAATATGTCAGAAGTTCCCCTTCCATGGAGACAATAAGTTGAAAACGTAATTTTGGTAAAATTATTATGCAACAAGCCGAGTGATCTCCGTGAAGTATAACTTTATTTAGATCAAAACCACCGAACAAACCACTGTCTTGGTCTTGGCCCCTGGGAGACTAGTGGTGAATGTATTGCACTCCTCGAGAACGTCAACAGTATAAGCTATGGTAAAAAAGTTTTTGCCTTTCCAGTTGTTTGAAGAGCGCTACCGAGTAAAACGACGGAGCATTCCGAGAGAAACGCGAGGACTCCACGTGGTAACTGACATTATAGCCGACCCGCAATTTGGGAAATAAATCACTTCCTAGTAAAGAATTATTTAACGTTGCAAAACGGCGTAATTGTAATAGGAGCTGTCCTTAGTGCTGCATTGGTGCAATCGTGACGCGATGATGAGCAGCTCAAATCTATCAGGTCGTTGATCGACCGAGACGCTTGAAGCTGAACCTGAAATTCACGGTTGTTGCTTGCTGTTGCTGGTTGTAGCACGTTACTGCTAAATGATTTCAAATAAATCTACTCCACCTAAGAATGATATAACCGTAGTCATTTTCAAAAAGGCAAGATGTAGTATGGGGCCAAATGCAAGCAACCTCACGCAAAATGAATTTAAATCTACTGGGGTTATCAATTTGTTGCAACGTGTTGATCTAATTCATCCACAGCTACATAAAATTAGTGGGAGATTTATCAAACACTTTAAGTCTGACGCACGTATTTAAATAAACCAAAAAGAAAACATAAAATTCGACTGATCTTACACTTTTGCAGTGATTCGAATACAAATAAATGAAAGTAAAAAGCGTAATATAGCTGCATTTAATTTATATATTATTTTCCAACGGCAATATTAAAATTCCAATGGGTGCGCTGTTGAGTAACTGAAGGTAGGAAAGTTAAGTTAGCTTGGCAACAGACTGCAACTATGATAGATGTTTTAAAAAGATCTCTGGGTCTTAACAATATAACAGAAACTGGGGCCGCCCAAATAAACACGATAATTAATCTTTTTGAAAACCATATAGCCTAGATACCAACAGCACAAAAAGAAAACGTGCGTTTTTATCTCCCCGTTATGTTCATGACCTCTTAAGGTGGCCGTCTTCATTTGAAATGTTAAATCCTGCAAAGTTTACCGTAAAATCTCAAATAATGTCAAACTCATTATTACATTATATACATAGCCATTATTCGGCTCATTTTCACGTAATCTAGGACATTAATAAAGACAAGACCAGGAAATACCAATGACAATATCTTAATTATTATTCACGGACAAAAAAAACCACACCTTCGACCCGCTGTATATTCTAACCTACCTACCAGCAGAAACTGACAGCGGCACGCTTCAAGTGATTAAAAAAAAATGTTTCCCTAAAATATCGCTGTGCAAATGTAAAACTTCTTAAACAGACACTTTTCAATTATCACTAAATTTGACGATAGCACTGACATTTCTCCACGCTTAGGAAATGTGCACATGCAGCGCAAGAGAACAAAGGAGAGCTCGTGCGTCTTCGCAATTCAGTATCACTCCCCCCTTCTTTAGCCTACTTACAGAATTGTTACTGGATTCTCCAAAACCTAATTAAGTCCTTATAATAAATGCGTGTTTGAAATTCGGACACGGCTTAACAAGTGGACCGACCTGGTTTGCTGCTTGTATGAAAGCTTGACCCCCGCAAGGCAATAAAGGTCTGATCCACCCCCCTGCAGGACTGTGCTCGAACTGAAGAAGGAGTGTGCGAGCTTTGCGGTTCTCAACTGCGTCCAGTTTTGCCCACTCCCAGAGGTACACCCTAGGAATATGCGGCTTCGAAAGTGACCTCCTCCCAAATTTACAGTTATCTCAGTCGGTGCTGTAGACCTAATACTTACTGCCCCCTCTCCTGGTGCATCGCCAGAACGAATTAGCTTTCCTCTTTTTAAAATTATTATTAGTTTTTGGTTTCTTAAATGCTTAAAGGTGTCAATGTATTTTTATCCCCCGAAAAGGCTACTGCGTAATTTCTCTAAGAACCGTGGTGACGCTTAATATCCGTGTACCAACAAGAACACACATGCACTTTTTAATCATAATTGTGAGTACACTATGAGGAAAAGTTAATTAGCGCAACATCATCAATTACTTTTTACCCTACTTTGCCAGGCATGTGAACCCGCTGTAACGTGCCTTTCTCTCATAAGGCATGTGGATGATGCATTGACAGTAAGGGTCTTCTTTCGTCGCTAGAAAATGCATGAATGCTTTATCATGATTTTCTCCTATTTGAAAAACAAACAAAAAATAAATAAATAAAAATAAATACTTCATTTTAAAATACCTCGCGCCATTCTAGTTGCATACAAGAAAAGCGTATCGGGAGAAAAAGGCTATCGTCTTTTCAGCAGCAAAGATAAATTCATTTCCCCCGTTTTTATGTAGCAGGCATAGGTGCATCCCTCAATTGGCTGCTTTATGTTTTCTTTAGATTACTTTGTATAATAAATGTATTCAAAGACAGACACAAAATCATTTGTGGCAATGGCAATGGTGGCCGAAGTGAAACTCGGTACATTCCGATCTTTGCTTCGTAATTCCACGCCAAGGACGAACAAATCACATGCTAAACAAAAAGAGCTGTTTCGTTGGATTTTTTATTCTGGAAATTAATAAAAATAAATCGAACAAACGAGGAACACTGCAATGGAGAAATAATTCTGACATTCTTCTTAACATCTAGAGCAGATTGTTTGGCGTGGTCCTAACGCACGCTTTGTTTGAATTTTCCAAGAACAATTACTATGGTTTTGGTGAAATGTTTTGAATATGATAACTTGAGAAATGTCAGAATGTCAGAGTAGTTTTCTGTGATGTACGAGCATGTGTAAGTTCAATAGGCTAAATAGAGTAACGCAGATTCTTATTTGCTTTCATTTTTGTTGTTGCGTGGTCCTGAATTTAGCAATGTAGGGTTAATTAAATTAAAAAGTCTTAATAATTGGACAACCAATTTATAACGAATGCATTCTTTATAACTAATTAGTTTAAGAGACAAACATAAAAAAACTCGACATCTAATATCTTGAGAACAGCATACAGATAAATAGTTTCTGCTTCTCTCATTATGTCACACATTGAATTAAAATAATTTTAAAAAACGAGCATCGGACATTCGCCTTTTTTTAGGGGTCAATCGTAATGCCACACATTTTAAACGAGTCGAAGTCCTGTCTTGAACAGTAGATGTTCCCATTGTACCAAAATTCGCTCCACGTGGGTTTAGCCGTCGTGGCTTCTTACGAAGTGGTAAATTATCTCTCAATGTTCTTCTCTTTTGTTGGAGAAAATAGCTCTCGAAAGTATTAGAAAATCTGAGTTTATCCTTTCAGAAATATCTAAAAAAATTAAAACATTCAAATAACCATCAAGTTATCTTACAGTTGGTCAAAAGGACTATAAATCAATATAATAAAAACGAGTTCATTCTGACAGTTTTCAGTAGTGACAGGTTTCTAGGATTATAATAATTCACTTTACATTGAGCAACAGTAGAAATTAAATTAATTAAAATACATAAAACAAAATTCTACCAGCTGTTAACACATTTGCAGACACTGAATAACTTTCCAACCGTGAACTCCTTTACAGCCGAAAATTTTGTGGAGCAATTTATGGAAACATTGGCTACTTAATGTTAGCTTGTGGCTTGCCAACTCTTAGTTTCCAGCTAATGTCACACTGAGTGACCGTTGACTACAGGGCAAATGAGTGTTGCAGTTTTAAGCACTACTTAAACATTAGCAACACGTGGGTCTAAATGTTGAAGACACCCAGCTTTAGCTTTTAAAATAGCTTATCGTTAAAAAAAAAAACAGATTTAATGAAAATAACACATTAAAATTATGTTACGTTGTTCATTAATGGCGTTAAATGGAATATATTTGTTTCCATCTATTAATCATTACTGAAGTCGACTTTATGTTAATATAACATTGATTGAAATTTTTTTTTTTTATTATTCTCGGATAGAGCCAAATAACGGTCCCGGAAGTGTTATACTTATTCACTTCCCATGTCACACATGGGAAGTGAACATGTTTTGTGACTGCTACGAAACAAAACGTGGAACTAGACAGCGAGTAAACGGCCTTTCCGATGAACCCAACTTTTGCTTTGTTGGCTTCCCAGGACGATGACATCAGTCGTAGAAAGGCAATGCACATGGAGCTGTCTGCTATATTCCCTGACCAAAATTCTAATGTTTTTAAGGATGTGAGAGAATGTTTTTTTCTCCCCAATGCATCTGAGAATAAACGTTAATGACACAAGTTAACACATTCAGGTACAAGGAGGAGTCAATTTGATAAGCCAAAGCGAAGTAGGTTGTCACTATGGCGGAAGTTCTCTCACATATCTAAATATGCCGGGGTCCTTAAGCATCCCGTTGACACCTCCCTTTGTGGCTGCAGAAACAAGATGGCTCCCGTAGTCGAGAAGAAGTCTCTTGGCTCCGTTGGAGCTACCAACACCCAGGAAAATAGCAACGAGGAAGAAGAAGGACAGAACCTATGGCAAGGATTAATCTTAAATAGTTTTTTAAATAAAATTTGATTTGCGACAATGGTTTTTGTCCATAGAGTTGTTCAGCTTTTTCACTTCTGGTGCAGGCTAATCGAAATGCCGGCCGGGGTGCCTTCAAAACAAAATAGACGCAGCGATCGTAAAGTAGCTGGCTGGTTAGCGATAACAAGTCATTAAGCGAAGGGTTTCTTTTGTTGGTAGCTAACGGCAAACGTTTACTGACATCCCGCAAACGGTTGTTTAATACAAATATATGGCAAAATATGCAGTTTACGCTGCTTCTAAATCAAGCTCAGGTTGGTTACTGTTGTCATAATTTAGTCCAGCCAATTTAGTAAACCCGGTCCCAGGCCAGCAAAAGTAGGGTTTAATCACAAGTTCCAAAGTGCGTGGATTATTTAAAGGATTTTTATTCTTCGGCTCTTATTCATTGTTTCATTTGAATACATACTTTAATACTTTGACATGTAATAAACACTGGGATGCTTGTGATATTGTCTTGTTTTAGCCTACGCTGTCAAACCGCATCATAGCCTTGAACTTGGCTATGTCGTTGTACTGCTAAAATACATTAGTTTTGATAGTCATGTGTTAATACTGTAGTAATGTTCTTTTAGGCACTCAATTCTCAGCGAGGTTTCCACGCGGTCCAGTTCCAAATTGCCATCTGGGAAAAATATCTTGGTTTTCGGTAAGTTAAGTGAACGTGAACTCTAGAGGATATAGAGTGCTGTGTAACGTTGTGGTTCAGTTTATTTCTGTTTATGTCAGTTTCGGTATGCCTAATGTTAATGTCATAGGCTGTCTGCATTTTCCTTATTAAATAAAGTAAATTGGCAGTTGTCGATATCTTGTTTTGTGATGTCGAAAACGACCATGACGGCAATTCTTTGTCAGGTGGCTTTGCTAATTTAATATTGTAATTAGTATTTTTATATAACAGTTATGTGTTCAGGAATTGGAAGGGGTACTGATTTAAATGATGTTTAGCTAAACTAAATGTATCTGCATGTAAAGCAAAGCAAAATTACAAAGCTGTAAATAAAAAAAAAATTTAAAAAACTTGACGTGACTGTACAATGATTTTTATTTCCAATGGATACAGCATGTATTTGTATTTCTGTCTATGCATTATCAAGATGTACCAAAATACAAGATGAACGCAATTTCAAGTTGTAGTCTTAGAATCCCTTTCTGCTGTATTCTTTTAGGCGAGGATGGATCTGGAAAGACTACGATCATGGCAAAACTCCAAGGAGCCGAGCACAATAAAAAAGGGAGAGGGCTCGAATATTTGTACTTAAGTGTCCACGATGAAGACAGAGATGGTACGTTAGAATGGCTTTCTAAGGGACTGGGGATATATACTCTATAGCGGTTATTCATACAGGGTCTTGTGTAGTTCATGCTTCCCTATTTTCAGAATATATTATGACGAAGTTAGTCTTCACTAGGTGCGAACCAAGAGAAAACAAAACTGCTACGCACCTGTGTACAATGATATACACCACTATAGATTAATAGTAATAATCCAGATATACACATCCAAGCAATTCCATACTGGTCTGAATTTAAGGAAGTGTTTAAAAATAAATAAAAAACTTGAATGACAAATCACAGGCTTAGATTTAAAATTAGGGAGAGGCCGTTTGGCAACTTTCATAGAAAAAAAAAAATGCTTTGGAATGCACGTGCAGAGGAATTACTTTTCCTAGCAGAGCCTGTGTACTTCTTGGGTTCAGGGGCTTCGTTCAGGTAACACTACCATTTAAAAAAATTAAAATCCCAATATTAACTGATGCTGAAATATGACCATTCATTTGGTGAACGACTGTTACACACTGTAAAAGGGAAAAGCTTTGAGCATCAGCTCCTTGCCCTCGTCTCTGAGTGCCGTAACCCTTTTTTCCCCCCCTCTTCCCAGATCTGACGCGCTGTAACGTCTGGATCCTGGATGGGGATCTGTACCATAAAGGCTTGCTGAAGTTTGCCGTGTCGGCTGAGTCCTTGAGGGACAGCTTGGCGGTGTTCGTCGCAGACATGTCGAGGCCGTGGACCATCATGGAGTCCCTTCAGAAGTGGGCCAGCGTCTTGCGCGATCAGATCGACAAGCTTAGGATCCCTCCAGAGGAAATGAGGGAAATGGAACAGAAGAGTGAGTCAGGCTTTACTGATGCACGTTTCCTCTTCCTCACCCACAGGGACATCTCTCGCTTATGTTTGCTGGACCAAATCTCAGAGTTTACTATGCTTGGGGAAAGTCATTGCATCTGCTTTGTTGACTTGTACTTAAACACCTTATGTTATTGTTATTATGATGAGGTTATGGCTGCAGGGAATCTCTTTGTTGCAATTAGGCACTTAAGTTTTAATTAAAATAGCTGATTTCAATATTTTGTAGTCTTTTAAGCCAGCTACAATTTGGAGATTGAGATCCCAACGTGTGATACAAAAATGTAGTTTTGCTAGAAACCAGCAGTCCACCTCAGTGTGTGATTGTTTTGACTGAAGAAAATCCTCTCACCTGCCGTTTAGTTTCGGGGGTTACCCTAAAACCTACAGAGCTTTGGCCCTGAGTAAAGGACATAAGGCCATCCCCTGAAGTTAAACTGCACAATGTAGCATTGTTACAGTCCAGATGCACTGCTGTTAGATTAGCTGTGTATTTGCAAGGCCTACTGTGAGTTGCATAACAAACCCCTTGTTCAAACTTTATCACATGAATTGAAATGATATATATAAAACATTCTTCTAGCAGTTTGAAGATATCTGTTTGGAAAAAATAATATTCCTAACAGTGAAGGAACTGTATTTTATTTTTGTTTTCAGGTGGTACTTTGATTAAGTTATGAAGTTCTGTTTTTGAGGCACATATGGATGACTTACTAAGACATAGCAAATGTGTAACCAAGCCTTTCAGTTGATTTCAGTTTTACGCTCTGTGTAAAAGTATGCAATAAGAAGGTTTTCACACAGTAGCGGATCGCTGTTAACCGCTGTTGTGTCAGCAGTGTTAACAGTGCAGTGGTGAAGTGTCTGGGATTTCATTTGTATAGTAGCTAAACTAACAGGATAGGGAAGTGCTATGGTCGTGATGGCGATATGCGTTTCTGTTAGTTGTCTCAGGTCCTTATTTTAAAATGGAAGCATTTGAGGCCACGTAACCTGAATCTTATACCAGTGGTCCATGTTAAATAGGATTCCCGCACTGGGTAGGCACGCACTTTGAAGGCACGCTCAGAACTATAAAAGAAGGAATGTAATCCGAGCGTAGTGGTTGTTCTGGCTGAGGGTTGATTTCCGGGCCCTGACTGCGTTCCGGCTGCCTCGTGCTGTGGCCCACAAACCGGGACCCGATTGCTTGACCTGCCCCTTCGGCTCCAGAGCCCAGGCGGCGACGCGCGGAAGCAGGAGATGTCGAGAGGTGAAGTCACTGCGCGGAGGACTGGCGAGACTGCAGGCTGCATGCTTTCAGTCTAGAATGTAGCATTGCGTCACAGTTTTCCTGACACTGGCTTTGTAGTGTTGCATGGGAAGATTGCAGTGTGGAGTGAGTGGGAAGCGGCGGTACTACTGGACTGCTGTGGGGAAACTGTCTCCCAAGCAACTGAAATATTTGAACTTTTTGTTTAGAACCAATCTATCCACAACGCAGCAATCATTGCATTTTAAAACTAAATTTCTAGTTCTGTGAATAAGGTACTGGTGTATTTGATTACATGCTGTGTTTTTGGTGGACATAAAGGGGACATTAACCAACTAAACCATATAAAAGAGTTAAAACAATATATATATATATATATATATAAAGCCTTTTTTCAGTGTCTTGGTTTTCCTGTATGTGCTGTTTATGCTCTTGCACTGTCATGCATTTGAATGTCTAATGTCAAATTAGAGTAGCAAAACATTTTTTTGTGACTGGTCTTTGCAATGCTACTCTGGATTAGAGCATAAAAGCAATTTGAGAACTTGGCCCAGCAGGGTGCGGTCATCGTGGTTGACTGAGCAGAGGGTTTCTTGCTGGTCTTATTCACTGTAGGACTGATGTGCTCATGAGCATGGCCTTTGACTTTGCTTTGCTTTGGTTTAAACAGTCAGTTGTGAAGAGATGGTGGTATGGTTAAAATATAGGCTGTGTAAAGTAACCTTGAGGGACATCTTTGACTTTATAAACTATAGATTTGAAAAGTTGTGTTTTAGTGTATGTTTAGATGTGGATGTTTTATGTTGTAACAAGCAATGTTTTAAATACTAAATGTCTGCTAACTTTAACTGCGTTGTATTTTCTGCTTTGCATTATTCAGTAAATCTCTATATGTAAGGAAAAACCAGGAGATGTTAGAAATGTTAGGATAAGCATTGAATTCAGCACGTAGATCATCTACCAGAACAAGGAGAACTCTTTCAGAGATTTGGTCGGTGTCCTTCTGGGCATTGCTGTCATACGAGTGGATCTTAATTTGGTGTTCCATGAAAAACATTTCTGCTTGCGACACACACAAAAAGAGTAGGATGGTATATTTTCTACCCGCTAAAAATGCCAGTTCCAGAGTCATAATCTGTTTTATCTCAGATTAGGAAATTGGGGATCGGTGTGCATTGTGCCCTAACCACTGATGTTTGTATCAGCAAAAGCCGTTTCTACAGATATATTAGAAGACAAAAGAAGCAGGAGGCAGGAAGGAAAAGACTGAGATTAATTCTAATAACAGCACAGCTCTAATCTCTTTTGAAGACAGCTGGTACTCGGTGCCCCCTGTTTGGTTCTGTATTGCTACTCCCCGTTATTTAGCGAAACTGGTTAAAAAGCTATATAAGACTGCATAGGCCTGGTATAGCTTCACCGTGTGTTCCATAGAGGGATCTGTAGGAAGCTGATGTGAATGTCATTATGTGCCGAGATGCCGTGTTCACGGTGGGGTTCCAGGTGAGCCCTTTTCCATTGTGACGGCATTGACCTTCCTAGGGCATCTCTTTGGGTTTCAGAGGAAGCCGTGCCCTGTGTTCCCGTTGGCCGTTTTGTGCTGAATAAAGCTAGCACCACTGCTGGTGTGCCGGGGGGGCTGGCTTCTTCTGTGTGCACGGTAGCCTCTCCTGGGCTTTAACATTTGGCAGAATGTCCGCACCTGATTTCAATCCTTTGTGCTCTGCTGTATAAATGCACAACCACCTTATATCACCTTAACCTGTCCATGAGCGTTCTGGCAGGGTGAACCCAGATATGGGCCAACCACATTCAGATAGTTCTGTAGAATCAACATTGGGGTAGGTGAGTAGGCCTGACGTTCGCACGTCACAAGCTTGTTGAGTTGTGTGCGTGTGTGCGTGAGGCATAGATGGGACTTCAGCACCCTGAAATTGCTGCCCCTGGGGTAACCTGACGCTGCAGTCAGGTCACCATGAGTCATTCCAGACCCCTGTAGAGAGGCGTCTGTCTGGCTGTGTTCTTGTATAGCGCAGCAGAAAGTGCCCACATTTGCTGTTATTACTTCTGCAGACGGCTTATAAAATGTATGGCCATCGGTCAGTTTAACTTTCTTATGGATTTACAGTGTGCATGTAAGCCTAATATATTTATAACTCCACAGTCTGTGGGCAGTTCTGTTTTTGCTCAAATTATTCTTCAGTAAATCAAAAGGATTTTGCTCCCATTTCAACGATTTTGTAGATAAAGACTCCAATAATTTTAATCATAAGGTACTCCGGCCTGGCTAGTTCCTCTGTTCAAAATCACAGCCGAGACTGGAAAAATACAAAACCCCCTTTGCTCTCAAATCTCAACGCCGGTACAGCTAGAGGCCTCCCATTGTTACTGAAGCTGGCCATAGCGAGGGTGCAGTGCGTCTTGAGATCTGGGTATTGGCTAAAAGTTAAACTTCAGGAACCATGGAGATTTTTGGCAAACCTGGCAAGAGTTTGGACGTACATCATAAAAGGAAATTTGGCTAAATTTCTGTGGTCACAAGTCACAATTCCACATGTTCTGACTGTAAATGACGGATCTATTATTTTTAATTATGTTCCCCTGTGACAAAACCGCGTATATTGTCAAATCCTGTTTGCAGATTTTTGTTGTTACTGTCAAAATCACATTGAAAAAGTAGATTTTGCGCCTTTTTAATGCTAAAAAACTACTTGCGCAGATGAGTTTCCATCTATCCATAATACGACCAGTGTGTCGTACAAGTGTTGTAAAGTGTGTCCATATTAGTGTTAAAATTTTACCCCATTGGTTTTATTTTGAATGACCGTAGCCTGATGTAGAAAGACGCCTTGTGACACGATCTGCTAGATTTATTGTCTGGCTGCAAGTGTTGACGTTTCCCCCACCCCCATGTCCGCTGCAGTGGTGAAGGACTTCCAGGAATACACGGAGCCTGAGGAAGCCACCCAAAGTTCTCCCCAGAGACGGGTTCCTGCCAGTGGCACGGAGGACGAGAGCGTGGTCCTGCCGCTCGGAGACAACGTGCTAACGCATAACCTGGGTATACCAGTGCTAGTAGTTTGTGCAAAGGTGAGCTGATTGTCCGCGTTCCCCAGTTTTCCTGCTGGTCCTTTTAAAGCTTGGCTTGCTTTTGTCGTTTTAAATATGCGTAAGGAAGCCAAGTACAAAACAAAAATAGGCTTTCTTTGGTTGTTGAGGATTCATTAAAGGTCAGAGTCCATACAATGAGCGCTTGGTGGCTTTTTCATGCGTTTTGCCCAGAAGGCAGCAATATAAAAGGGATGAATATCCCTTATTATTAAGCGGCCCGACCCCGTCTCAAAAATAGCTGCTCTTGGGGCAAAAAAAGAGAATTCAGCATACGTCAGTCTCACATGCATTGTCCTCTGCACAGCTGATTGCCGTTTCTCAGTCCTGCCCTTAATACACGGGTCTATTAACGCAGTGTTTTATAATATGTATTTATAATAGTTACTTAGTTCTATGAAATAGATGCGCAATGGGTATATTTATACAAAAAAACAAGGATGATATAATTCATGAACAGGACCTCCCTAATAAGAGCTCCTCTTCAGCTCAAGACAGTGCAGTCAACCCCTACGCAGAAAAATGATCTCTTGCCGGGAACATCCTGTTTGTGTTTTTTTTTAATATCATGCAGATGTTTAACTGTAGCTGTTTTTATTTTAGTTTTTTCATTTTATAATATTTAGTCAGTTATATTCAGTCACTGAGATGTTCACTGCTTTTAAACGTGTCTCTTTGGGCAAAACTGGGCAGACAAAAAGCATGGTCATCGTTGAAGCTCTCTTTATGTTTACACAGATGGGTGGATATGGTTTTTTTTTCATTTAAATTGCTTATTGATTGATGAAATGACATCATCATAGCTTTAGCCACCCTCTTCATCTATAGTGGTCTATTTAAAAAAAAAAAAAAAATCATGGTCGAGAAACTGAAATCTACATTAGCACGATTGCACTGTAATTATAAAGTCAACGTTTTCATTCTATAGAAGGCGATCATATATTGGGCTCCTGTATATTTGAACAGAGCTGCTGCTACTGCTATTTATAATTTGTCGAAGTGTCTGGTATTCCCTGAGTCATACATTGGCCACTCAGGCATGATCTGTGTTGTCAAGGTTTCCACCTTGTGGCCGCTGTGCGCAAGCGTTTCTCCCGGAGACAGGGCGTTGTCTCCTGGATTGTACAGGGCCAGATGGGGACTGAAGGGAATGTTTTTTTTTCTCGCGTGGGCCGTTTACGGTTCCCTCTGGAGAACGGAGGCTTTTACCGCTCTGCTCCCCTTTCCGTTGCCAGTGTGACATGGCGAGCGTGCTGGAGAAGGAACACGATTACAAAGAGGAGCATTTTGACTTCATTCAGTCCCACATCCGACGGTTCTGCTTGCAGTGTATCCTTTACAGAACCCCCTGCCCTGAACCCTTGTTTCACCCCTCCTGCCTCAGTGGGACCTATTGAACTATTTCCCATCTAGTGTCAGTGCATTTGCCTTGATCAGATTACTCAGATGGAGCCGCTTTGATTTATACTTCTGTAAAAGAGGAGAAAAACCTGGACCTTCTGTACAAGTACATTGTACACAAGCTGTACGACTTCCAGTTGACCACACCTGCCTTAGTGGTGGAGAAAGATGCAGTTTTCATGTAAGTGAATGTTAAATGCGTTTTGTGTGCACAGTAATCCAGTTCCTTTTGGGTGTTGGTCTTGCCATTGTGATCAGGCGGGTGAGCTACTAAAATGAGATTTTGCAGCTTATGGAAGTTTAATGTGAAGGCTTTTGCTGGATTGAACCTTTTTTTTTTTTTTTTTTAAATTCTTGTTCCCTTTAGTCCGTCTGGTTGGGACAATGAGAAGAAAATTGCAATCTTGCATGAAAATTTCACAACGGTTAAACCAGAGGATCTCTTCGAAGACTTCATCATGAAGCCTCCAATAAGAAAGGTAATGAAGGGAAATGTACAAACGCCCTCACACAAACAGAGAAGATGGCCATAACCAACAGGACGCGTCAAACCGTCAAGCCAGGAAACTTGCGTTAAAGAGCTTACATTATTGATTTTAACTGCAATACAAAGTGATGACTGATTGAATATTGCATAATATAATTATTAAATAAATATAATACAAAATAATTCTGTCGGCAAGAGGGAAGAGTTATTCTGTCATTACGTCTTAATTTCCATCACTCCGACTTTCTAGCAAAAGGCTTCGCACAAGTGAAACTGTATTTCTCTTTGTGAATTGGTCAGTATTGCTCAACTTTTCTGCCTTACTGTTGTGTGGGGACTGGGAAGCGCTCTAACCCTACCTTCTGCTCTCCTCGTTTCTGTGTAAATGCAGTTGGTTCATGATAAAGAAGTTTGCGCTGAAGATGAGCAGGTGTTCCTCATGAAACAGCAGGTGAGAGCAGACCACAAGAACCGAAGTATACGGGTAAAGCACGTTGGTTAAGCGGGGTCTCCTCTTTAACCAGAGAATTTCCACAGAAATGTGTTACTTCGGTAAGAAAGGTTGAATGAAGAGCTTAACAATATACTTTGTCATTTTTTGCCGTAAAACTTCATCGAATGACTAGTTACTAAGCTGCTGTATCAGTTGAATGGTTGCTTTTATTAAAAATAAATGTTGACCAAATTTCTTCCGCCCGGGGGGGGGGGGGGGGGGGGGCGGGGGGCGGGGGGGGGGGGGCGGCGGGGGGCCGCGGGGGGGCGG
>JAOYSI010063899.1:0-23377 GCA_025775065.1 Hiodon alosoides | reverse complement strand
GTAAAGCGTCTTTGTGACATGGCAACATGTGAAAAGCGCTGTATAAAAATAAAATTGATTGATTGATTGATTGATAACCGCACTAAGTTGCTCTTAGTGCGGTTATAACATCAACATTAAATAAAATATCAACATTTTGGGTCTCGCAAAAGAACAAGGTTATAGAACAGATTCTTAAAATGGAGAGATATACTTTTTTACTGATCACTGGAGGCCTTATTTACTGTTTGAAGAAGAGTGAGGAGACCAATCAGTACCATCTACCTTGCATCAACCTGCAGCATGTGACAAGCTGCACAGGCCCTTAGACATCCAGCATGCCTTTCTTCAATCAGTAATTTAATTGAAAAAAAAGTTTTATAATGTATAAAAAAAAAAAAAAATGAATGGAGGATCCAACACTCTGACAGCGAATCTCCTGCTCCCCACGGGGCGCTGACAGAGGTTGGGATTGGGCTAACGGTGAGGCGCCAGTCTAAGGAAAACGTTCTCCGTTCTCCCTCCTCCAGCTCGCTCCCACCCTCTCTTCTGCGCGTGGTGTTCTGCTGCCCCGAGCCACATTCCCTCGCCCTGTTTCATGTCAGCTTCGTTTGAAATCAGTGCCAAGCACTGACGGCTCCTAATCCCTTGTGATATAAGCAGTGTGTCCAGGCATTGGAGCCTATTGAACTTGACTGCATTAATACCCGACCTCTACAAATGTTATTTTGGAATATATTACCATGCACTTGTAAGAAATACAATGCCCTTCATCGGTCTGCGCTTAACCCAAGGGCTTTATCCAGTTATAGACCCATCTCAAAGCAGAGCCATGGGAAAATGTAACTGTAAAGGTACAGGCACACACAAAGCACAGTCAAAACAATCCTTCTGTTCTGGACGCCAGATTGAAGTGGACACAGCGCAGTAGAACTGCAGGTCTAAGGGAGTAATTTAGCCTGGACAAAGCACCCTAGTCTCAGCCTAAGAAACGTGGCCTGGCCTGACCTGGCCTGGCTTCCCAGGCCGCTAGTACACTGAGAGACGTCCCTGCACAGTCCCAACCCATCAAATGGGAGAAACCAGAAACACGTCCTCACAGAACCCGCCCCATCAAACGGGAGAAACTAGAGACACCTCCTCACAGAACTCGCCCCATCAAACGGGAGAAACTAGAGACACCTCCTCACAGAACTCGTCCCATCAAATGGGAGAAACCAGAAACACGTCCTCACAGAACTCGCCCCATCAAACGGAAGAAACTAGAGACACCTCCTCACAGAACTCGTCCCATCAAACGGGAGAAACCAGAAGCACTTCTCTGCCTCATCAAACGGGAGAAACCAGAGACACGTCAAGTAGATACAGCAGATCCACCCAGGAGCCACAATGATTATGCAGCCCCTTTCAGAGACCTTGGGGACCACCTTGTTGGAGGTGAGAAGGGTCTGGCGATTTGGGGGAAACACAGCAACTTATCTGCCACAGACAAGCCACAAGTGGAAGGGTGGAAATTGGGAGAAAAAGGAAGAAAAAAAAGAAAAAACACACACAGCTACACATTTATTTATTTTCATACTTTGGAGGTACTTTTGGGGAGGCTTTTCAATGTCGGATACAATGGTAGCACAAAAACCCCACTCCTTTCCTGGGACGTGAACCCTCAGACACAGAGTCCTGGCCTCTTATCCAGTGCAGCTGGGCAGCCGAGCAATGCGAAACAAAGAAGGTGGATAGACGTTTTTCCCACTGTTCTGCATAAAGCAGAATTGCGAAAAGAAAAACGTTTGGTCTGTACATGCTTTCGGACCATGGGAACGATTCCCTCACCAGGCCACTCTTCTGACCGAGCACATCGGGTGGGATGACAAAGGATAGGTGACGGTCCAATTTTTGTCTGGCTGGCTACTTTCCGGACGGCCGGCTCAGATTTAGCTCCGGGAAGATTCCCTTTTGTGACCATAAGAGCCAGTCAACTCCGCTTAATTGATAGCCCAAGCAAAGTCATTGAGCCCAGTCCCGTGAGGCAGGGGGAATAAAAACCTGATTCAGCGCTAAACGCTGCAGAATTTCACCAGCCAGACAAGATGTCCTAATGAGAGGCACATGGCTTGCCGGTACAGAATGTACACAGCGTTATCAAACAGTTAGAAAGCCCGTCTCTCCAAAATCAAAGCAACCTCAGATCCTGCCTACAATATGATTGGCAGCTCGGCAGCAAAAACATTTGATTAAACAGCATTATATTTTTTGTTTTTGAAGCTTACCAAATGCGGATTCAGTAGAGAGTGTATCATGCTTGAATCCAGTCTACTTTACATTGGTCTGAAATATCCACCACAGAATCTAGAAATTATGGTTGGACATTATCACTCACATCTAAAAACACAGGACCAGGCTTTGTGAGCACAACGCCAGAAAGCTGAGAGGCGCTTTTTTTGAGATTTGCATTTTAAAATGTTTATACTGAATTAATACTCATTTCAAAGCCCCTTCACTGGGCAGAAATTAGACCAATATTGTGCATTATTTTGAAGTCAGGCCGGATAACTACCACACAACAATTTTTCCGCGGTTCCTACAATGTATACTGCACTGGCTTGGCTACATAGATGAGTCTCCAGTCATGAGATGGACTGAGGATATAGCTGACTACTTTCTTCTGGAAAGTACTTATGGCTACCAGAATCAATAGCCATGATATTAGATGATAAAAATGTATCATTTTTAATAGAACTTAGCAAGGACATTGGTTTCAAATAAAAACTATTGATTTTGTACATTTCCTTTTTAATAAGTAAAAAAAAAAAAAAGATTATTGAAGACGGAAGGCCAGCACATTGGACATCCTGAACCAGCCTATAATATTTGCTTTGCCAAAGTTGTGATTGACTAAGGGCCATCAAAAGGCCTTCAGTTTAAAAGTCCTACATCTAAAGGATGGAAGTGTGGCACTAAAAACACAGCGACTTATTCTACTATAGGCGGCATCTTACAGATTCAGGTTTGTTCGACAGATGACACCACAGAGCGACACCCTACCTATCTAGTGATGGGGATTAGACTGATGCCTTTTTACCAAGGGGTTGTTTCTGATCCAGCCCTGGCTGCGTGGATTGGGCTTGGGTCACCTGGTCTTAAGAGCGGATTAACTGTCTTTATAACTGTCTTTAAATGTCACTGTGGCCATTTGGATGGTTTGAACGGTTAGCGCTGAGGACATTTGGCTGTGGTTGCGTAGGACACGTCAGTGGCTTAATTTCTCTGAACTCTACGAGACACGGTGTCCTCAGATGAGCATGACAACCCCCCCCCCCCCCCATTCCACCCTTAGCTCCTCCCCCTTCCTCCCCTGCCATCCCGTCTCCAGGTGCAGCACAAAGCAAAGTGCTCTGCGGGAAGGGTCACGGTTGGTGTTGATCATGGCATGATTTAAAGTTGGGGGGAAAAGCAGGGAAAGCAGAAACAAAAACAACCACTGCATTGGGAGAGGGGGGAGCAGTGGACAGAGCCACACAGGGGCTGACAGTGAACTAACTGCACAACTCCAATGGTTTTATCAAATGCAGCTCAGAGTGCTGCAGTTTGGCAAGGGACAACTGAATATATCTAAGCTGCAGCAAGTTCCTTTAAATTACTGTGTGTGTGAACGAGAAGGGAAAAAGAGAAAAAGATACTGAGTGCGTCTATAAAGCAAAGTTACAATTATACTGCAATAGAGGAAAAACCCATAGCCACATTTTTTTAAATGCCTTTTTCCCATTTGGCAGAGTAAACATTCATCATCTGTTAACACTTGGAAACTTCACAGCACACTTTCACTACAAATCCCAAGATGCAAAACATGGATTGTTCCAAAGTTACAGAGAATAAAGTCGGCAGCTGTTTAAAATAAGAGGTTACGGGAATAGCAAAGTCTGTAAAGTTAATGGGAAATAAAAGATGTAAAGGACATTCTGAGCGCTCTAACAATACAAAAAAATGCACACCAGTGGCTGTCCTGATAAAACCCTTTTGGCAACCATTCACTCACTCCTAAACCACTAGGCCACACTGTTATTGACTTACGACAATGTATACTGGAATGCTGCCCTCAAATGTCTAAAACAACACTCTCATAATCACAGAATGAGGCCCACAAAACCACACACCCTCATATTTCAGAGAAGCTGGGAGAGCATGAATGCAGTAGTCCTAGCAGAGCACTGAATTACATTCCTAAAAACAGCGGCAACGACTAGAATAAGAACAGCGTACCTGTAGAAGAAGCAATCACAACAGACCAGCACCCCCATGCAGATCCCAGAGAAGACTGAAAGGGGTAGGGTCTGCCCGACAGCCAGCGCTGAGTCGACTGTGTGACATCACCGACAGCTGGCGGAACACCTGCACTAAGGGCAGCGGACTTGGCAGAGAGAGGAGAACCTTGCTGCAGCTTGCTGCCTGTATGCTACTCCCCCCCCTCGCACTCTCCTCTCTCTCGCAACCCCCCTCCCCCCAACACACACTCACACTCACACTCACACTCACACTCACACTCACACTCACACTCACACTCACACTCACACTCCCTCCCTCAAGGCTGGACAATTAGGTACTTATATTAACATAAAGTGCTGACAATAGGAATGGATGCACTGCAGTAGCGAGTGATTTGCAAAAGATCCTAAAAGAAAAAAACCACTAAAGCACTTCTTACTATCTATGCAACAGATGCATAATTTTTGGAAATATGCCCTTAAGATTTCAGACACAACTGAGAACTAAACTGGCACAGCCAAGAATCTAGGCAAGGAAATTGTTTCCAACTCTGAAGCAAGCAGCTGCTCTGCTGCAATCGTCCAGATATCCAGTAGGGACCGAGGGCACGCTTGGAGCCACAACAGTCACTGTCATTTACATTAAAAATGTTTAGTTCCTGGTCAGGCTTTGGCTTCAACATTAATGTCCGACAAATAAACAGGCATAAATGCTCATCATATATCAGGTAAAATTTCAAAGTGTTTTCTTTCTCATGCCACTTCTACTTCCTTCTTAGTCGTGCTTCATTCCCAATTGCCGTCAGCCATTAGCAATATCCCTCTGCCATGTAATTATTTTACCTGCTCAAGGAGGCAAGGAAGAGCACTGATAAGATGCTGTGTCGTTAATATATTTTAATTGGTTGTGCACTGGAGGAGAAAATCTCATTATTATTAGCACACCCTACAGCCAGGACGGAGAGAGCATGGTTGACGCAAATAGCTTGATATCAGCTGAAGGGGACAGTAGTGATGCTGGGAGGATGGAGAGGGGCCTGAACAAGCTGCCTTGGACTTTTCTCATACAGGAATTCCTCCGCCGCTCTTTCACTGGATCATTGGGCTGTCTTCCCTCTTCTTCTCCAGGATGGGAATAAGTGGCCTGGCTACATACCCGTCCCCACTCCTACCATGGCTCCTGCAGAGACTCAATTTTTGCTCCACAAAGCCTTGCTACGTGAATGTAAATTCTCACTTTCCACAAGTCTCTTGGCTCAGTCATTCCTGCACATTGTTTCTCATTCCACTCCCATGCTGATGAAACTCAAGCTCCATGTCACCCTACTAACCTGTAATTTACAGGTCTCCAGTCACCTCTTAGCATAAGCCCTACTGCACACCTGGAGGCCATCAAACTGGATGAATAAACATCACCTTAAGTTCAACTATGCCACTTTCCTGCCCGGCACAGTAATATCTGTGTTACCCTTGATATCTTGACTGCCAATAGCCTTGTGTAACCTCAAAGGCCAGCTCTGCTTCACAGGGAATACTGCAGCAGTCCTTTGCAGCCGGCTCCAGGCCCTTTGCCCCTCTCCTCTGGACTAGTGCGACAGTGAGTTGGCCAGCCTCCCCATGTTTCTAACCAAGCCGCTCCGGCTCATGCTGAATGTAGCTGGACGGTGGCTCCTTCAACTCGTTAATGGTAAGAGCTTGCATCAGGTTCTAAAAGCTTGCCACCTGCTTACCAAGCAGCAAATTACATCTCCAACAACTTGATCAGAATTATTGCACTCAATTGGATTAGTCACATTTTGGTATGTGCTTGCTACTCTTTTTGAGAGCGGAAGCACAAACGATTGCACAGTCAGTCAAATATGCCGTTTTTTTCTCTTAAAATATCAATTTTTAAAATATCAAATATTTATGAAGCATCAATAGTAAGTATAACGGTTAAATAAATAGGTTAAATATTTTCTTCATGAACTATAAAAATATATTTAAAATGTGACAATTCGGGAATTAGTGCCCAGTACCCTTTGCTTCGCTGTTATCCAAAAACGGCAACTTTAATAGCGATAACCTCGTATTTGTGCCATGTGTTATCGACCAAAATCGAAATAAATATATATTTTACAATAAACATAACGCTTTCGAAACTCAAGTTATTTACAACCGTCAAATTACAAATCCATATCACAATGAAAAGGCTTGTGGTCTTAATTTAAAAAGTGCGTGGTAAATGGAAAAAATAACCGGTGAAATGAAACAGATAACAGGATATGCATTTTACATTCGATTAAACGTAAGACAATATGTTTTCAGAAAAACCTCACCTATTCAGCGAATAGGAGCCATTCCGCTTGAACCGCATGCCGACCGAGAGGAGTCGGATAAAAAAATCCAGAATTAAATAGGATTAGCTTTAGTTGCACCAAGAAAACTGACGGGATTTTTGTAACTAGTCTTCTCCGCGTTCTCTCAGAACACCGGCCGGTGGGTTAACGTTTTCTCAGAGGCAAGCATACAACGAAAGACTTTGGGTTACGACGTGTTCACTTATTTTCTATGGGCTTCGTAACAATTCCAACATATTTTAACTCTTTAAAAAATGACACTGACTAACATTTCAAAGGCTGCTGCCCTCCCGTAGCTTTGCAGTATGCTGGTATCGAAGTATTTGTGCAGCCTCTTGTGAGCTACACGCAAAAACTAATTTAAGCAGTTTTCAATACAGCTAGAAGGATTTTACTTTAGCTGTGAAATGCACACAGGCAATATAAAAAAACTATTCAATTTTACAAAGTAGAGATAGCTTCTAAATATTCGTAAAATGTCGCGAGTTAGTAAAGATATGTGAAGCGGTTTCATCAGTTAATAAAACGCATCGATTGGACGTGTATTTAGGTAAAAGGGTCTCTGATTAATAAAAACCGTTTCAATAAATAGGATTCGAAATAAAGCAGTTGTACGTGTTCACCTACGCAAGCAAATATAACCACCGGCTAGAAGGCTAGACCCATCGTCTCCACTTCGTTCCATAGACAAATTAAGTACTAAATTCTCGGGTTTCATGGTCTCGTTTTCTCCCATCATATGTATGATGGATAAACCATGCGAGGCCCCAACTGCAGACCTTCCAAATCTATACAGCAAAGACAGATTTCAGGCTAAGAATAGGCCTGCGAATATACTTTAACCCTACTATGTCCAAAAACTGAGTTGCGTATCCTTACATTTAAATTTTTTTTACAAAGCGCTACAATACGTTTCCGGATATGGCTGGCAGTGTGACCTACTCGTGGGACGCTGCAATTAGCATCCGATAGAAAATAATGAAATATTCTTCTACTTTAGTTCCAAGTTCCGAGCACACTATTACAATGCACATGTTTGTATTTCTTTTGCATTTCAAATGCATATCTACATAATTTTCTGGTTGCCAAACAACATATTTTTATCAATTTGAACTATAATCAAGGCATTAACCAGTTAAAAGCATGCAAGGTACACCTATTTCAAGGTAGCCATTTAAAAAATTAGAGGGTATACCTCTCTTACATTTATAACCCACTGTCAAAATAACACTTCTTTCTATACTTCCTTGTACTATCCAACATTTCTTAAATGGAAATTAATTTGTCAGATTGATAACTGTTTCGCCTGATTAACAACAGGTTTTGCTTGCAAGCTCTTTTCCTTCTCTAATCCAGTTTTGTCAAGAGCCAGAGTAGAATCTAAAGCTATTAAATTAATGATGTTGAGTACTGTATAACCATTTCCTCCTAGACTTGAACTAAATGTAAAAATGACCTGTGAAACATGTCATACCAAAGTTCTAGAGAAAACCTTTAATGATGTTTGGCGCTATTATTAGTTACCTGCTAATGGAACTGCATCATGTTCCAAAACGCCATTCAAACAAGCCATTTAGAGTTCACTTTATACATAGGCACCCATTATGTAAGCACTGCCATAATGTGTTCCCTGCTTGTGTGCTCTGCTTCCTCCTGGTACTCTGGTTTCCTCCTACTGTCCAAAAACCTGCAAGTTAGGTTGATTGAGAACTGCGAAATTGGCCCTGGGTGTATCCTGCCTCACGCGTTGCACCTGACCTATTAATTGCTCAACAGGAATCATTCTTTGGATCTAAAATAATCTCACCTGGTGTTTCCAGGTGTAAATCATTCTAGAACATATGTAAAACATTTCAAAATTTTAGATTTACATTCCCAATTGACCTGCAGCGGAATGCCCCTACAAGGTGAGCCCTTCTGTGTACGATAAAGAGAGAGGGAACATTCTCACCACCTTCGTGTGGACAAGCTGTTTTTATATTAAACAGCTCATCAGAGCGGTAACTACGACATTGGCCAGTTGCGTCAGATGCCATGGGGATGAATGGAGAGGAACAGCCCTCCCTGTTGTGACACTGATGATGTAAGGGCCTGGGCTGCTGCCTCAGCACCACACATGCGCACAATGGCCGTTCCCGTGGCCTGCAGAGCAAGGTGTGATGAATAGTGCATCTCGGCCCAGTTCGCCTGAACGGGGGCCCGTAGCCGACTGCGGGAGCGCCCAAGGTTGTTTATTACCATAACGGCAAGCTGGCATCTTTTAAGGGTATTGATCTCTTGGGCAAGAGCCCTCCAGCCTCACATTAGCCACCCACAGCAGAGAAGCACAGGGTGAGCAGTCTTAGGGCGAAATCGCCGATTAATTTGCTATGCGGCCTCAGCATTGTTCTACCGTGGTATGTTTTTCCTCTCTAATCAGCAACATATTTTAGAGGTGACTTTTAAGGGATTGGAAAATATTAGAATTAAATTAACCCGCCTCCCCAATTGTTTGAAGTGAATAGATACATTTATCTGCAGACGATGCCTCCGGATTGTTGGGGTAAGGTTTTATGGACTACGTATTTAGTGGAATTACCCCAATTCCTGTATAAATGTTGGGCTTGTGCTCACAAAACACAGGCCTTTGATATCTCAGTATCTGTCCTCTGTCTCTGTTAGTCTCCTTTGCACAAAGTCACATTGCGAATGAAGTACAGTATTAAGTTTCAAAGATGGAGGGGGGTGGGGGGGTTAGTACAAATGCGGAAACACGACACCATGTCGCGCTCGGTGACCGTTAGGCAGGAAGATGCCAAGGGTGTGCAAGTCTGATACATTGATACATCAATCTCTACAGAAGGCTCTATCAGTGAGGCCTGGTGTATAAAGCAAATCTCAATGCCAGCCACAAGTGAGGACATTAGGTGTATGGCGTGTTTGCACAGGACTGACAGCCCATTACACTTCTTCCTCCTCATGAATACCTGGTTTTGGGACAATAAGAGACCGGGAGACTCTTACCATTCTGCAGGCCCTGGGTATAAATAGGTTATTTTCCATGACCGACAAGTCACTTACATGGGCCTGAAAACGCACAAGGATCCAATCCCCTCCTGTGACACTGCCTGCTGGGCTATGCTCCCGTGTCTCCACGGCGCCTGCTTTGCCTCCACCCCTTCCTGTCTGCAGTGCTGCTCATCCTGGCGACACACCGCACAGGGCTCCCCCGCTTCTTAAAGGGCTACTCCACAGGGGCTCCTTACTAAACTCACATTATCCAAATATGTAGAAGAAAAATATATCAACGATGAAAAGCTGACAGAGACCAAACAGTGAAACGCAAGGACATTTTTAGCTTTGGACAAACATCCCTCGCACTCGGGACCCAGCATGGCAGACTTACAGCTAAAGGAATGCACACGTAGTCCAATAAAACAAGAACTTGGAGTACTTTGTTAATACTGTGGTGATGGGCCATAGTAGGACGGTTATATTGAAAACAAAACAGCAACGCTGATTTATCAATTATTTTTTAAAAGTGTAAAACCTCCCAAGGTTTCCAACTTTCCACCCATCCACCAGAGGGTGCCTGGCTCATGAAAAGTGTTCAGACAATACCAGCCCACTTGCTGAGAGGTGGACAGCCAAGGTCGCGGAACAGACTGCATCATCTCAATGGCCTGTCAAAGGAGTCACCTCAATCCTATCCTTCCTGGGTGTCTTAAACTCCCCCCACACTGAGCAGTAGCTCAACATCTAAAACACTAAAACTTTACTCATTTTCTTGTCTCCTGACCACGCTGGTCTGGAAGGTGGAAACATCACCTATTACAGGACCAAATAAACTTTTTCTTCATACTTTCCCATATTGAAGGCATGATACAGAATAATTTACAGCCAGGGTGAAAGCTACAGAGTTTTTAAAGCCAACGGGAAACGGAGAGGACGCTGGAACAGCTAATCTGTGCTCTAACACCACCTGGTGGCACTGGAGAATCCCTCGCAGAGTTTCGCACTGCAGGCTACCTCATGATTCTCTCTGCTGTGGGAAAATGTAAGATAGGGAATGCTGCAAGGTAAACATGCCGTCAACTCAAGGAAACGACTTGTGACATTCTAAAAATAAATAAAATTTAAAAACCACTCGGAGGGAGCCTTCTCTGGACTGCCGAGGGCATGGGCTCTTACGTAATGTGGAGATCGTATTTCACAGCCAGTGGTTGTCTGTTGCGTATGTGTGGAGCAGGGTAAATCAGAGCATAACCACCACAGATATAGAGCTCTGTCAATAGGGTGCCATCCCTCCAAGGTCCATGTTATAAACACCGGCACTGAACTATTATCATATCTCCAGACCCATAAAAGGACCAGGTCTCGGAGACAAGCTGACACATACTGAAGCGTGCAATGAAGCCGTAATATGAAACCAAGATAATCACATTATGTGTAAAACAAAGGTCGGCCTGTGTTTTTACGGTGGGCTAACATTAATCTCTAAAACTATAATAATACAAAATCTTTTTTTCTTCTTTTTTTAACTATAACACTAACACCAGTAGCTGTGCCTATATAGACACAAGTTTCTTGCCGGTGCCCGTCATAACAAGAAGCCAATCTTCCACACATCACAAATGTACGTAACCACCAAACATCTATGCAAAAAAAACAACATGTGTCTTATTTTCAGCAAACAAAGGGGTTTTGCCACCAGGAGACTGGATGCACCTAGGGTCTATCTCAGTCCTCCCCTATTGCTCAACATATCCCCGGGGTTCCAGCCACAGTGAGATTCGAACCCGTCTCCCGTGCCAAAGGCAGGGAAGTTACTGCATCACTAAAAAGCTCAGGCCAATGAGTAAAATATATTTTAAGAAATCGTGTTGTCCATTACCCCACCCCTTACCATTTACTCATAGTATTATAGAGGTATGGCCTGGGTGGTTTCCTGTACCGGTCAGTATATTAAGTTTCAGATGGGAGTTCTCCTGCCCTGGACCTTATTGGTCTAAGCCTGCACCCAGGATTTATTTTTGAATGGGTTTCTAATTAGCCCTCATTGAGCTCTGAACCAAATACTGACCTGGATTTGAAATCTTTGGAAATCCAGTTGCAAAATGTATCTTTAAAAGGGCTGTTTGTTCTAAAACAAGGGTCCCTTACACAAGACAATTGAGCAATACGGATTACCATTCAGTTTAAGAATTAACACTCATATTTCTTTAAAGGCAGGGACTGTATTTAAAAAAATTAAAAAATAACCACTGATGGAACACCTTTTTATTAGCAGTAATGCATCACAAATAGTAGATCATTTTACTTGGAAAGGGCTCACAGAAAATGATCTCTAAAGATGTGATATTCCATGGTTTAATTATCCAAGCTGACAGGACGTGGACTAGAAAGGGAAACGCAGTGAGGCACTGGGCATTTCAACCAATAAACTAATGAGGTTTGCCACTGCCCTATTGCCATTGGCTAACTGCTCATCCTTCCTGCTCCGTTACAAAGTACCAACCTGTGCGAGAAACACATGCATGTGAACCCGCAGAAAGTATGCGTTTTCAGCTCTCGTCTGAACATGTTGAGACGTGTGCATTAACAGCCATAGGGTCTGCCAAGTTAGAACAACGTTTTCAAAAATAACTTTTTTTGTGTGGTTGTTGTTTCCGTTTCGCTTCGCTTGCTACTGCTCGGTCAGCTGAAACGACTACCTCTGTCCACGCCCCGAGGCAGCAAGGCCAAAAATCACTGCAGCACCAGGTCGCCGGCACAGACCCAGCACCGGACTCCGAAGCCGCCTCTGGGTTGTGTGACACTCTGTAGACACATCCAGGCACAGTACAGCGCATGCTGTGGATTGCCTCTGGGCAGGATACTGTCACGTTCCTGCTTCTGACCCAATGGCTAGAAGTCCATGTACGCCAGCTTAGTCACAGTGACAGAGGAAATGCTCCCAAGGCAAAACATTATCAATACACGTTTTATCACCTCGAGGGCTCCTATCAGAAACACACACAAGCAAAGCTGTGTGTGTGAGAGAGAGCTTGCAAACAGACATGCAGGCCAAACCTTTGCTCACCTAAAAACACACACATACACGCCCCCAGTCAGGAAGTGGCTAAGATTAACGACTCCCTCGTTACACACTAGCTGACAGACTGAGAAACACAGACACAGAGATGGAGATAAACCACAACTCTTGTTTTGACAAATTTCCCACGCATGGCAACGTTTTCTCGGTCCAGAGCGTGCTGCGCACTCCGCCCCTGAGCACTTGCTTCATGCTCCATGTTACAAGGTCGTGAACAGTACTGCTGACATCACCACCTAATGCTGCCGATGGCTCAGAGCGAGACTAAAATAAAAGAAGGAACTTGAACATGCTCAAGCAAAAGGAAAAGTCACGTACTGACCAAACCACAAAGAACATGCCACAGGTGCATTCCTGGACAGGCTAGCCTAAAAGTGAAAATACTGACAGAAAATGAACTGAAACTTGCTTAATCAACTTACTGCAAAATACTTAATCGTTTAATAACGCAGTATCTAGTTAAGATGAGAGAATGTGTCGACCAGCAGAATCAACGAACAGGCCTGGCCTGGCCACCTGAGCAGCAGACTGGGGACTAGCGTCTTAGCTAAAAAGCCAATCAACAGCATAGCACGGGGCACCACTCTGTCTGATGGAGGAAGAGTCACACATCCTTACAAAGACTGAACTAAAAACGCATACACAGCAGACAACCACTGACTGAAATACGATCGCCGCATTAAATAAGGGATGTCATTTCAGGAGTAACTTGAAAATGCTAAAAAATGTGCTCAGTGCCGATCAATGCAAAGCCATTTTACATAAGAGGTAATAAACTTGGCCTCCCAAGAGGTGCAGTCAGAAAAGGTGATGAGGGTTGGAGTGGACCAGTGGTGCTTCTTCATCTTCCCTGTGTGTGTTGGCAGGGTTGGCAGGGAGGAGCATTTGCCTTTACTTCACCACACACTTCTACCGCATGTGCCAATTGTCGAACTTGAGATGATTTGAGGAGGCATAGTTAAACAAGAAAGGACTCCTGTCAGGCTGCGATTTCCAAGCTTGTTTTAAACGGACAATGAATTGCCAATCCAATTTCCTGCAGGGATACCAAATGTAGAATAAGAGGTCCGGGGTAAAGCTAGCCACATCTGAGCGCTCCGCTCAGGGTCGGCAGCAGGCCCCACACGCCGCCTGCACCGCGCCTTCATTACAGCAGGCACGTGGAAACTGGGGACGTTACATCACCGCCGCCATTCACCGTCAGCAGTAAACACAGGAAACATATGGGGCTGAAGATCCCGCAGCCAATTACCCCGCCTTTGATCTTACACCCCGTTTCAGATGTGTCATTGATCTCTGCCTAATGCAGCCTGTAATAGCTGAAAGACCTCGGGTTAACAGGGCAATGAAATATATAGCAGGAAGGGGGGGGTGATGGAGTAGGCATCAGGCCAGCTCCCTCGGCAACGCGGATCTGTGGAACAGCAGAGCAGGAGACTGCAGCCCTGCGGCAGACCCCTCGGACACATCCTCGGGCCCACGCCTTGGAGCCCCCTCACAACTTGGTTACAGCGCCACAAGCAATCGCTGTTAGCGGTTTTGCGTCCCACGCGCTCGTCTGTGGAGGTTTCCACCAAGCCCTGTGCTTGTGTGAAGCCTAAAAAAGTCTGTCAATGAATTATTCAGTGTCAGTGACTTTACAGACTGGGGAGGGGTTCTTCAGTCTGAGCTAAATTTAAGAGCCAAACTTGCAGCCCATCAGCCTACACAAAAAAACACAGGATAACGGTGAGTTTTTCACCACAGGGAACAGAATGCAATGAGGGAATATAACCCGGGCTACCCTTAAAGAATCCATTGTTACATCGGTAATGACAAAACTGAGTCTCTGGTTTTCAGACTGTCACACTAATATCACATGACAACGACAAAACGCTAGCCTCCACATTGTTACGTCAATAAAAGCAATCTAAGTGGGTGGCTACCGACTTTATTTAGCCGTTTAATGAGTATAACACAGCAACCATCCCGTTGCTGGAACACCTCTTATCGTCACATGGGCCTTGAACGCACATTAGATTTGAGGCATCAGAAACGGAACAGTAATGTGGTGTGCGCATTCTGTGGAAAAATGCAGGCAGATATAAATTATAAAGAATGTACATTACCAGAGAATAGCAGGTAGTTAGCCTATACGAAACCCGGGCTAACGCCATGTTTCTGCCTTTGATTGATTTTGAAATTACACTCAACAGGTTAGATATGTGGGGGGCGCAGTGAAGCACACACCTTACCCAGTAAGATTTAATTTCCCCATATGCACAAAGAGGATATATATAGCACAAACATATCCACACCATCTAACACGCGCACGCGCACGCGCACGCGCACACGCACACGCGCACGCACACACACACACACACACACACCCCTACCTAATGGTGCAGAGGCACGCGTGTGACCCGTCCCTGACTAGTCCTCCTCCTTCTTGTCAGCCCCTGTCACATGCAGCTCACGGCCCCGCCCCCTCCCTGCAGCTCAGAGCAAGGACAATCATCTCTTTCACAGACCAGCAGGGCGGGGACGCAGTTGCAGCCGGTTAGAGGTCAGAGGCCGCTGCGGGTGGGCCAGAGGCCAAGCAGCTCCCAAGCAGGGCCCTGTCTGTGTAGGCATCGCTGAAATGCGCAGCTCGGTTCATCCCTGATCTCTGGGATTTAAGGGGAGCCTGAGACCAGCCCAATATAACAAGAGGTTATCCAATTAAAGGGCCATCCTGCTCCCTCAGGACAGTGCTTGGAATAACAGAAGCTCGGGCTCCCATCCCCTTGGAGCCACTGCCCTGCAACACAGAGCTTCATGGCTCTAAAAAGAAATAAAAAGGACACTCTTCCTGAAGGGGAATCCAGTCCAGATCATCACGCATCAGGAACCAAGACACAGTCTCACGCATCAGGAACAGAAAACCGGTTCCACGCAGCACTATCAGAGAACCGGCCCCACACATCAAAAGCAGAGAACCGATCCACTGCATTAGAAACAAAGACACAGTCCCCGGCAGAGGGAGATGAGAGGGCTGAGACAGAAGCGCAGAAACAGTGTGCTCACCAGGCCACATGGCAGAGAATGACACCAGGGTGAGAACAGCCAATAACAGACTGCTATAAGGCTGATACAAAAGCTAGACCCTCCATATCGGGAATAAAACAGCATAGGTGCCAAACAGAACACAGAAGCACAGAGCCCATCTACACTGACACTGAAACAGGTGGACCATCAGTTTTGGAAGGCGATACTACAAAGATTCCTCAACAACCCAATGCTTGCACTGAAGATCAGAGGTGTACTCGGGAATTAATGGGCTATCGATCCAGCCACCTGGGAAGGTGGTCGGAATGGCAGTAAAATTGGCCCTACTTCAAACCTATTACTCCAGGAATAATCCACATCCATCACAAAAAATATCCCCACCACAAGCAAACCAAAGACAACTTTAGGTAATGGTGTTCAGGGGGTGGGAGTAATTTGTGCAATATTGCCTAAATCAAACTCAAAAGCAAAAGCGGCAGTGCGTAACAACATCAACGTGGAGCTTCCAATCTCCGACAAAGTTCCCGATTCAGAATGGAGTCCCCACACGGGAGAAAGGCCCTACAGCTTTTCTGTTGCTGAGAGCGATTTGAATTTGCCTAACTTCTGAGAGATCAGGCATCTCTTCCTGGAGGGCTCTGCTCAAACTACTGCATGTTACCTTCAAATCCACCCCCCAGGTGCTCACGTCACAGAGAAGTCACCCATCAAACTGGACACTTTTCTCTGGGTTCAATCCCCAATCGCCCAATCAGGGCATGGCCCGTGCTGATGGTGTCCTGCGGGCACATCAGTTTTGCTTACTTATCTTGGTAATGATTAACGCCGCGTTTCTACAAAGACAGCGAAAGACACCTTCTAAACAGGGTTGTTATGGTACAGCTTGTACTTCACACCACAAACCTGAAGGATATCAAACAGCAAAAAAAATAATTTTTAATCATGGAGCATTGTGAAAATGCTATACCATTACAATTTTATAAAGTACATCTGTGTGTGTGTGAGACAGTTCTTGCAGTCTGAAAATGGCAGGCAGAAACAGGCTCTGTATATTAAGGCCATAGGATGAGGTTACGATACCAATACTGAAAATAACAATCACATGACTAACTTGATGCCTGGAGACAGATGTTTTTCCCCTTTCTAAAAAATTCCAGCCAGGAAATTGTTATTAAAAGTAGAATTTAACCAAAAGTGTTGATAAAAGAAAATTCTGTATTTACCAAAAATAATTGGGTGAAAACTGGGTTTGCTGTGACACACCATTTGTGGGATATCATGCAGATATGACTGCCCTCATTAGGATGAAAAAACGACACCCCATTTAGATAACCAAGAAACATTAGATCTTTAATCTCTGACCAAGACATACATAATTACAGAACAGCAGAAAGAAGACCAGCCAGCCAGTCATGCAGTGTGGCACAGACGGTGGAACAGTTTCCCCAACATCAGTCAGAGACGTCTGCACTACATTTGCGGTGATGGGATGGCCATGCGCCCCGTAGAGAGGCCAAGGCCGAGGCACTACATGTGCGGTGAAGGGATGACCATGCGTCCCGTAGAGAGGCCAAGGCGCCAGATGTGTGGTGAAGGAATGACCATGTGTCCCGTAGAGAGGCCAAGGCGCTACATGTGCGTTGATTGGATGACCACGCGTCCCATAGAGTGGCCAAGGCCGAGGCACTACATGTGCGGTGATGGGATGACCATGCGTCCCACGGACAAAGGAGAGCTGGGGGGGATCGTTGGGCTTGTCGCGACCACGGACAGTAAGCAACTGTGACAGGATGTGACGGAGCCGGAGGAGAGAGCTGGCTTTTCCCCCATTGCATTACAGCTGACCTTCATCGCTTCTCCTATGACCACAAAATGTAGCTCACGGTAAACCATCAAGATGTCTGAGCTTGAGCTGCCTTCTATGGCTTCTATTGCTGATCATGAATATTTCATTACTACACCCATCTGAGACCAAAGGGGGGAAAATTGTCCATATTATGGAGGCTCAGTTAACCCTAGCTGTTAAATACAGTAAGGAATGTAATCAATACAGATTTAACTTCAGATTCTTTATTCTAAATTATAGCCTCCCCTGCACAAAGCAATGGCCAGAGGGGTAACAGGCCAAGAAGAGACCAGCCAAGCAGCCACTGACTCCAGTAAAAGAGACACCACCTGTAATACACTGTAACAGCACAGAGCCCATGCTGCTAAACCGGGCATCCACGTTTAAGTTTTAATGAGCTTAAGGCTTCAGGAAAGCCACCATCCATGTTGTGGTCCGATTGAGGCGAGAGAATAAAATGACTGTCAACAGGGCACACGTGACCATCCAGAGCAAGGTTGTCTAGAGTGGACTGTGCCGAGACACTACACACCTCAGGATCAGAAGAATGTGAGGCATCTCAGTAAAGCAGGAGGGGTATAAAGTGAACAGCAGTAAGGATACCAGGTCCGTGAAAGTTTTACCAGGCCTCTGACGTAAGGCATGAAAATTGATCACACCTGCAAGCACGCATCTGAACTCCATCTCCCATCCTTCCCTCACGGGGCTCCCACACAGCAACCACTTTGATATAGACTTCAGGCCTGATGACAATGCAGTCGGTTCACCATTGTCTCGGTATGGAGCTGCCTAATAAAACTGCAGGTACACAATGGCCATCCGAGTCCATAGAAACAAAACAGGCAACCAAGAATTTTCCTCTTGCCATGTGTGGATTAAAAAGGCAGAAGGGCGTATACTCATGTAACCAGAGGAGGCATGTTAGGTTACGTGTCTCTCCATCAGAACGGGAGGATGGGGAGATGGTATGGTATGGAGTCCCTGGGATGGTATGGGTCCTGCTCTTAAGGACAAGGCTAACAGAACTTCCAGCAGCTAACCTACAGCCCTGGTCATCCACCAGATCTCTTTCAGAGCCCAAAAATCATTCCTAGTTACATTGAAATTACACAAATTACACATCGAATTAGAACCAGTAACTTGAACCCCCCGCCCCCTGTGCAGACAGTTTAATGCCTTTACGAGCCAAGGCCTGTTCCCTGGTGAACAGCCCAGGACCAGTCAGCCTCAGCCAGGACCGCGCCCTTCCTTATCTCAGCTGTACTCTTTCAGCAGGTCAAAGCGACTGGTGGTTCCACCTTTGCTGATGGGAGATGTCTGAGGGGCTGGGTATGAGAAAGATGCATGGAGCTGGCCAGGCAGTCGCCCCATCAGGCCCTATTGCCCATACTCGGGTCCGGTCTCAGCAGGACAGGTCTTTCGAGACGTCACCTTTTCAGCTGCCCACGGGCGCGTGCTTCCTGGAAGTAATTCTAGACAGAAGGTCAAATTAGGACGCCACTTCAGTCAGCTGCAGCTGGTTCCACCATGCACTAATGCAGTGCGATGTTCCTGCGGAGTCAAAAGGCAGCTGTATTTATAACCCTCTATTTCAGAGACGTGTGTGTGACTCGAGTATGACTGCATTAAATATATATATTTAGATACATATCAGCCGCTTATTTTTAGCAGGTTCTTTCGAAAAAGGAAGAAAAAAAACAACACATTCAGAGGAGGACCACCAGGCATGAGTAACATCGTTATTATTGTAGCAGGTTCAAGGCACATCTCGCCATCTCTGTTGCTTTTAAGCTCCGTTTCGGTACGGCACAAATTTACAGGTCGACCGCAAGTCATGCCTTTCATATGGGCCATATTTGATATTTGATTTGATTTTGATTACTGCCCCCCCCCCCCATAGGGGGGTTGTTTTTTCAAAAACCACCTGAAAATAGCCCATCCAAAATTACGTCAATGGCTTATTCACAAAATGAGCGCAATTCATAAATTTTGAAAGCTTTACAGCTTCTAACAATTAACGGCCTGTTCTCACATTGACTTTCCTCATATATTTCCTTCCTGACTTAATTCATAGAGACTTCATAGTCGGTTAACGTAATTTTCTTTGCTTGCTGTTAGGTTCGAATAGAGGGTTCCTTGCCCAGTCGCTCGGATCATCCACAAACCTGCTGTCTGAGAATGATCAGAGCAGAGGGCATGCTAATGCAATAGGGTCCTTCAATGGAGACTTTACTCCTCAAATAATGACTACTAAATTTGATTGGCTATTGGAGCTCAATCATTTTCCAAACAGGAAATGTTCCAGGAGCCTTTGAGAGTGACCGACGTAGGTACAATGGGATGAATATTAATGCATTGGTGTATGTGCAGATGCAAAGTAAAGCAGGCTAAAAACACACACACACACGACACACGACACACATATAGATACAAATAGGAGCGCATGGCCATCAAGACAAAACAAGAGGCAAAACACAGTAGTTACAGCTTTACCAGTAAAAATACCATACGCAGTAACACTGCTATATGGTTATACTGTCGTTTTACAGACTGCCTTCAACTTATTTTTTTCTGTGTTGTAAATCAATATGTTCAATGCATGTGGTCATTTGCATAATTGCTTATCAATTATGCCCTTATAAGAGGTGCACAAGCACACCAACTATTTTTTTCAAACTTTCCTAATTTTACTCAACAGATAAAATGCATCAGACACCCCTGAGTATAGGCAGGAATGTAGTAAATACCTGCCATTGTCTGTAAGGCTATATTGTGCAATGGTTTTGCATTCCATACCCAGGCTGCGGAGAAGATCAGCCTAGAGAGGTGCATTAGAATGAACCAGCACAAAGGGAATCTAGCATGCTTTTGTGGCTCGGGAACCTGGAAGTAAATGCTGCCACACTGCGTTTTGATCTTTGTACGTCAGCACATGGAGAGAGAAAAAAACCGCAAACAAAGTGTCTTCAGCTCATCACGCCCAAGGAAAAGAGAGAAATGTTTCAGCCTTCAACTTCAACTCCAATGGGCAAACTACTCTCTGGAAGATTCAGGTCTGAGGGTCACAATTAAGGTTACAAACCTTCTCACAGAGGTAGGTACAGAGAGAAAAGAAGAATTATAAATTAACTATGGACAGATTTTACACCCATCTTTGTAACATTTTCTTTTGCGCAGTTTTCAGTGACGATTCTTATAAAACAGCTGTAGTGTCACTTGCAGGCCGCAGTGTCTGCAGGGTTTCGGTTCAGCTGTCAATTGTTTAATTGGAAGCGATTAGAAACTCTCACCGGGTGTTTCCAGGTGTCATATGCCAAATGAGGAGCTAAAAAACCAGTAGACCCTGCAGCATGTGAAGAGTTTGTGACCCCATGTCAAACATTTTCAGTTTACATATTTTGACTATTGTTCGTACAAATTAGTTGATCTTAACAATGTTGAAAAACCAGAAGGAAAAAAAAAAAAAAAACATTTTGACATGCAATATGCCATTTAGAAACTACTCAGCATAATTCAGGATTCCTGCACTACATGAGCTTAAAGGGTAGATGTTTTAACCGTTGGAGGAAAAAAAAAAATTAGGCTGGAAAACATAACTAAAAAGTATGTCAGTTAAACATCGAAAGCAAACCCCAGAAATTTTATCTAGAAACGTGGCTACCTGGAGGTAAGAGCAAAACCATTTAAACAAAATGGCATTTACAGTAGTTTTGGGCGACTTTACGACGTGCCATTGATTATAAGCAATTGCGTTTCTGGCGAATATTTAGTAGAACGGTCTAAAAAAGGGTGTCATTTCAGTATTACGGAAGCGAAGCTAAGCACACTGCGCCTTCACCAATTCTTAATACGTACTCCCATATGAAAGTATTTAAATACGCGAACACATAAATAACTTTACAGGTCACACTTATGGCTGGATGGCATTTTTGTTTAACTGTTTATCTCTTCACCCAACTAACAAGAACACTTCGATCTTTCGGCATATATGAATTGCTTTGACGGACAGAGAAATGCAACCAAACCGTTTTCTCGGTTTAATTTTAAATATTTTATCATATATAACTGATCTTTTGGAGAATAGAAATGCGTACAACGAACACGTTCTGAAGCTGGTTCACGTGCAGAATACCCTGTAGCGCACGAAAAGATCAAGATACAAACGCACTTTGCAAGGCAGCACACTATACGCTAGCCAGTCTATACTATACATCGACTAGCCTATGTTGACGGATTCTATTTAAAAACCTGGACATTTAATGTATTTGCTTTGGCTCGTTAAAATGATAATGTGGGAAAAGTGAACACTAACTTAAACTCATCCGCAGACAATGATACGATAAAGCTAGCCTAAATAGCTAACCACAAATAAGAGCGTTTTAGTTTGTTTTCCCTCGATGTCAACGAGTTAGAGAAACGCCATCCTCTTTGGGAATGTTAAAGCATATTGTTACTTTCGTGCACTCCGTAAAAAAAACCTGTGTACTCACCCCATTAACCAATCCATGACTGCTGAAAGGTTAATTCCACCGAAAGCTGTATACTTCCCCTGCCTTATCCGGGTACCCTCGAATCTCTTTTATTCTTTCAACTCTTGTCTTTGGTTCAATGGCTCTTTCAACTTCAGGATTTTTTTCTCCTGAATTTCTTGTTTTAAAGCTCTGCTAATAAAAACAGCATGAACCGTAACAGCGGGACCGGTGTTGTCGCTCTTGTATCTGGCTAAGGAAGGAAGGCTGCATTGACTTTGAGGTTAAGACAGTGAAGAGCAGTGAACTGTTTCAGATCTGGCCCGGTCGCTTTTGGTCTGCTGTTGGCTGGTGTGTCGCGTTCCCTTTTCTGCCGTTTTCAGGACTAAAGGGGAAGATACTTGGGGTACCACTAGCCTGTCCTCGTTCATTAACCCTTGCATCGGTTCTTCATCTGCCTCTGCTCAGCTGCTCAGGCTTTGCCACTTACAGGAAATCCGGAAGTAAACACAAGCCCGACCCCCTCCCTCCTTCCCCGGGATGTGTTCGTTACGACGCGGAACCTGGCCGAATACATTTCTGGGATATGTAGTAAACATTTTAATCCATAAAAAATACTTGCGTACATTAATATTAATATTAACAATAATAGTAATATTGAATTGTTAGTCAGATACTACCTATTATATGGTGTACCATCCATCTCAGAATAAAATGTTAAATATGAACATTACGGTAAAATGTAATTATATTTAGGGACAGCAAGTATTCTAAAAGTATTTGTAAGTATTTGTATTATAATACATGATAAGGTTTCTACCTGTGGTTTTAGTAATGGAGATATCCTCGTGTCTGTACAGGAATTGCTGAGGACAACAATCCATGGATAAAATGCCATGTAATAGCTGGCCCCAACTTCCAGCGGGATACTAGATGAAAGTAAACCAGACCCTTTGGCGTGAACTGGTCAATAACGTCATGTTTGCAGGTGTCATCCATTCATTCAGACGGGTTTAGCGCATAACAAAACTGAAGCATTCAACACATTCCTGCAGACAGTGGGGCAACATGTTATTCATTTAATAAGCTTGCGGTTTGCAATACACGTGTAAGCAATGTCCCTAAAAAACTTAGTGACCATGGTAGGTGATAGCATTACGCATTGGTGCTATTATTAGGGATCGGCTGCAACTAAATTCAAGTTTGTATGATATCCTGAATTAATTTGAATTATAATGTTTAATTGCACTTTATACACCTTAGTACTAGTCAGTGTTGAATATATACAGTGGCAAGAAGAAGTAAGTGAACCTTTTGGAATTTCATGGTTTTCTGTATAAATTTGTCATAAAATGTGATCTGATCTTCATCTAAGTCAAGGGTAT
>JAOYSI010063889.1:6816-23379 GCA_025775065.1 Hiodon alosoides | reverse complement strand
CCCTGACCCTGACCCTGACCCTGACCCTGACCCTGACCCTGACCCTGACCCTGACCCTGACCCTGACCCTGACCCTGTTTCTCCTTCTTCCCCCGAGCCTGTTTTGCTGGCTCATTTAAAGGCCTAGGAATGTTGGCACCTGAGTGTGATTGCCATCAGTGGAACCACACGCAGGTGCACAACGAGGTCCAATTAACGGCCAATTAGAGCCCTCCCTCTCAGCATTGTCCTGCTGAGGAGGGCGTGGCCACTGCGTGCTACAGATGGTAATTATTACCCCAAACAGGTCCTTTGGCACGTCCCTCTTTTCCCTCCGCACCAATGTTGCATGCTGTGCACATGGCTTAGCCCCTCCCTGAGCACTCGGTGTGTATAAACACATTCACATGTTCCTCGTAAAAGGAACAGACTCACATTTAAATACAAACAAACTTTATGAACAGATGAAATGGCAACAGTTGATCAATTAAATGTTTTCTATTTCGTCAAATGGAGCTCAAACTTTTCTGTAGCGTGTTTACTTATCACAGTAGAAGGGCTGTCGAAAGTCATATTGAGCGAGAGGAATAATTAGCTAGGCAGTTTTTGCGGACATGCTGATTGTCAGCAAGCCTTTGTTTTAATCAACTGCAAACATCTCTATCAATGTTAATACGTGTGAGAAATTGCTATATATAATAACGAATGCATTATTGTATTTGCTGTTCCTCAACCTTTAAAATGTTGAAATGGAATGTGAGGGTTTTATAGTTGAGACCCCCGAGTGGCTCAGTCGCCAAAGGCGCTAGCCCGAGTGCAGACTGAGCCCTACAAGTTGGAGATTTGAATCCAGCTCATGTAATTCGTCGATTGTGACCAGCAGAGCACAAGGGTGGTGCCCAATTGGCAGCTTCTCTCAGTTTGTTGCTAACAAGCATCTCCTACTGGCTAGTTCTGTCGAGAGAGGTGTGCCTTTTTCTTCCGGTCGTTGCAAAACCTATTTTCGCAAGCTGTGTCAGCCCTCACACATTTAAAACCACACTGCACAGAACGATTAATGATTACATTGGATGGTCCTTGCGAGTCTGAAGACCTGAAAATCAATTGCTTTCAACTCTTCAAGTGAAAGTTGCCAAAAGGATTCAAAAGGGGGGTGCGGCTCATACTTTCACTGAAAAATGAAAGTGAAAATGGTGCTTCTGCCTGTCACTGACCTTCTCGTCTCTCTGGTGGCACAGTCTCCTCTTTCTTCTCTCTGCCTCATCTCCTCCAAAGCTGTCTGTGGCTGCTGATACTACGGCTCCGTTCGGTTTGTCTTTCTGCATTAGCTGGTCTGGGGATCTCTGCTGCCACTCACCCTCCGTTCTGCTCCTGCCTTGTCAGTTCTCTCTCTGAGAGATTATCTGTCTTGGCATTTCACTGGCCTCTGTGAGGTACCTCACAGCTCAGCTTTGGGTCCATTCCGGTTTTCGTTCCCACAAAAAAATCATGTTACTTCCCTTGCATCTCCTATTACCAATTTAACCATCTGAATTCACGATCGAAAGTCTGAAGCAACGAAACCATGTTAATCTTTAGATATAATGAAACATTTGGTAAACACAGCGAACTAAGCTTGCTAGTCCCTGTGGGTAACCCGAAAAACCCTGGGTTGCAATCAAGGGCAAAAAAAACCCCGCTGAACCCCAGCATTGGAAGTTTTTGTTAGATTAAGGTGAGCTGGACAATATTAGGTAGGCCACAGGAAGAGCAATAGCAATTGGGCATCATTACTCCATTGTGTCTATGGCAGTAGCCCGTGGGAGATTTAATGAAGATGAATCAGCACAATGGGGGAATTACAGTGACAATTCTGACAAAATTGGGACAACAAGTACAAGAAAAAAAAAATAGAAAAACTCTTTATGTTGCCGGAGATAATGAGAGCAAAGCTCACACACACTGCAAACACACTATGATGGAGCTGTTTATGTAACCAGGTGTCAAAGAAGGAGAGATTGTTGAGATAGAGGCCTCTGTCTCTCTCAAACCCCCGCCCCCCCAAAAAAACAGGTTTGATATTGTCTGAATTTTTTTTTCTAAATTTGAATCCCTTAAAACCCACACTCAGACACACACACACACACACACACACACACACACACACACACACACACACACACACACACACACACACACACACACATCCTTAGAAATGGGTGGGGTGCTATCCTCTATCTCTAATACAAAAGTAAAATCAGAACAAAGATTTCTGAATAAGTAAATCCAATACAGCGCACAGTCTGTGCAGACGGGTTATTCAAGAGGCTCCACTTTTTTGCTGTAATCTCTAAACACCTCATTAGCACCCCTGTGATTTGTATGTGCGCCATGCTGTTGATGGAGAGTTGCCCTGCTAGCTGTGCTTCGAGCCCTGGTGTGTGTGTGTGTGTGTGTGTTCTTGATGGATTGGGACCAGCTGTTTCCTTTGCGGAGCTCCTCACAGATACAACTCCGTAGCTTTGTCTTCCACATGCCGGCTACAGTCAGTCTTGGTTAAAATGAGACGCTCCTCAAGTTTTGGTTTCAGCCCATTAATAACCCATCTTATTTATGCATTTTATGGCTGACATTGACCTCAATCTGTGGCAAATCGATATTTTGAAGGCATACATAATCTGTGTATGACAGGTGAATTCTTAAATCCCGATGCCTAAAATCATCGGCATTCAGTGGAATCAGTGGAACAATATTGTGACATCTATCTTCATTCGTCTGAAACTGATGAAGTTATTTGACATCTCAGCATTTTAAACAACAGCAGTAAAGAATTCGATGCACGCCATTATGCTCTTGGGACACTCCAAGTTAAAATATTAGCATGGATATGAATCTAAAACAAAAACGGCTGTGGTCATTGATCAGGCGGTGAAAGGACCAAAATTAGGTTCTTTTTCACCAGTCCTCAAGGCACTGTTTGTAAAAAAACAAAGAGGAACTTGGCCGAGATGTGCTTTCTCCAGTGGACTTTTTTCTATAAATCACCAAGAGGCTTTTAAAATGACTCACTCTGACAATGTACCCAAGTAAGATATATGCTGTTACATTAGTGCATAGGGGCGGATGTAACTGGTACCACAGTGGAAGGCTGAGGATAAACCAATGGGTGTCGAGCCAGGCACGGACCTACACAGATACAGAGAACATTTTAAATTAGTTACATAAAAAATAAGGGGGGTTGGCCGATCAATTTTGTGAAGAAAAAAAAAAATTAACTGGGCAGCACGCACCAGACACAACACATTATACTAATATATGTCCGGCGAGATGTTTTTCACGCAGACGGAAGTGGCTTTTTCCCCTTTCCTATGTGTGGAGGATCACCTGCGCATTATCACACTTGATAGCATGGTTTAATCAGGCAATTCCCGCCCACTAATAAAAGTGTCTGCGAACCAGTAATTGTCATTCTTTGTAGAATGAAATGAGTTTTAAAGAAGGGTTTAAAGCTCCTCCCCAAGAACACTAACAAAGGGGTCTCAGATCAATAAAGTAAACACTGTGTTATAACCACTAGAAGTGCACAGCATATACGGCAAACGAGGAGGCTGTTGCATTGACGACTGAGATAATGGACCGCTCCGTTGGTTCTTAAATTGCCATGGCGTGGCAAAAGGGTGGCCAGTGGGAGAATGGGCATGTTACCCAGGTCGAGCGTTCAACTGTTTACACAACAATAAAAGAAAGGGCTGCAATATGATGAAGGCTCACTGTATGAGAAAGGCCCACACTGAAAACCAGAGCGAGATCATGCTGTTTTCCCTGGGCCTTTTGCTCGGCAAAGACCTGGTCCTCCGGCTCTCTCTGTCATCCAATGGTTATGGTTGTGGATGAAGAAACGACACATTGTCCTCTGGACACGTTGTCATTTAATAGATGCAGAATGGCCTTTGTTCACTCAAGCAGGGCTTAATCACTATAAAAGGTATCAGCCTGTGCTTACATTTTTATGAGCCCGGTATCCTGCCCTAGTTATGCTTCTATTAAGTACTTAAAGCAGGTTTAACAATTCGTAAAATCCGTCCAAACGACCTTGCCTACTCAATGTAGCACTGCACGTGAGCAGATACGTTCAGAATGTGGAACTTTTAGGTAGGAGTAGAAGCTTAGGTTGGAGTAGATTCTCTGTGACAGGATGGAAGAAAAATGTAGTTATATTCCAGTGGGACATCAAGGTTTAAATCTTTGAAGTTGATTTATGAGTTTCTGTTTCAAAGAGCTTCAGACATGTGATCTATGGCTGCGAAGCAGGGTAACCACAAGCCAGTTTCTTGACCTGTGGAATGTATCGGAATAAATATCAAAGACCCGTTCACAAAGAACAAGCTGGTACTTCCAAACACTAGAAGTCAATAAGGCGTAGAGATGGTAAGCTTCCCCTGCCGAACACATCATGTGGATGGTAAACAAACCCCAGTCTACCTGAAGTCACAGATGTCTGCCACACACTCTGATGAAGAGAGAATATTCAATGGTTCTATTTTTTATTGACACTCCAAACGAAACCGAAAGAGTAACGTCTATTTTCCCCCCCGCCGAGTCCTGTCCACCTACATTGGGAAGCAGTGGCCTTGTTTTGTCTGGATGGTGTTCAGGGCGGCCAGAAATGCTCCGCTCAGAAAAGCCAGAGCCTCCTCTATTTTCTCTTGACAAACACTTGTGACCTTTAATCTTTATGAGGGGATAATTGCAGAGCCTGAAGACAGAGCCCAGTGAAATACCTGCTGGCTTGATAGCCCAATGCTGCCACCTCATTTCCATCAGAATTGTCTGCTGGAGAGGCTAATATGAGAGATCCCCGAGTGCAGAGAAAAGCATGTCTTCGCTCCACCGTCTCACTTTCCCAGAGAATAAAAAGGTTTTTGCGCAAAACAAAGCAGGAAAAAGGTTAATGTATTCACAGCGTCTTATCTGCAAAACGAAACGATTCCATTAACGAGGAAGACAATTCCCCCCAGAAACCCGTGCACCTAAAATGTGTGCAGATATCACAAACACTGCACTGAATGTAAATTTAACGATGGATTATCTGTGTTCTCTTTGCTGTCGTTGGAAGCACAGTATTAAAAACACATTCGCATTTGCCTAATAAAGGCTGGAATTCCTTCGGCATAACTGAGATATGCGTAACGCATATTCTAAAAAGAAATCCCGCGAGGGTCTTTGAAGTGATTAGGCCACCAAAACGGATGATTCCTGTGATTCAAGGTTTACCTGTTTGAATCTCGATCATGTAATTTGCCAACTGTAACCGGGAGTCCCGAGTGGCCGCGCACAAATGGCAGAGCACTGCCCAATTAGGTTCCTGGGGACCAGCAGGTTCACAGCGTCTTCAGGAGGGACACAAATTTCTGTCAATCGATGCTGATCCTACCTTTTGGGCTGCGGGAGGAGCCCATCTCTGTGTGCTGTGCCATAGTTTGCTGTGAGGAACCGAGCATTAACACAATCGACGATTCCAAATTGTGTGAACAATAGAACGTAATAGGCATTTCAAATTATTATGCAAAAATTTTAAAAGGCTGTAAAGAATTTTTTGCAATCTAGAAGCAGCCATAAAGCACGCATTAGTTTGACAAGTTATTTTGTGTTTCCTCATCCAGTCCCTTGAAGAAATAGATGCATTATTATGGCCTATGTCACAGAGCAAAGAAGTTGTAATGATACTTTAAGTCTTTTTATACATTATGCATTCAAGGTAAACTGATGAAAGACTGCTGATAACTTTGACATTAAAAATAACCTTTCTGATTAATCCTACTAATGGTAATTATAATTTAAAAAATAAAAAACTTACGCACCAGATGCCGTTGCTGCCAAATCTGTCAATGTCTGTTTTGGGTAAGTGTTGTCTTAAAGCCACGTAAATCCATTCTTGCTAATTATGAAAAGAGTTTAATTAAATGTCACTATCATTTCACCGTAAAGAAAATAATTATTTTAAAATGTTTTGGTTTACTTAATCACACAGCTTCTGTCATTTAAAGAGCATTCACATTGATGTTTCAGTCACATACTCAGTTAACAGCCTTTTCATACCAAAATGAATATGCACCCAGGCGATTCGACGGGAAATCTCAAAATGACATACCTTTGCCTGCCAGTGATGTCATCCAATGAAACTAATTTCCTGCTGCATGTGCTGTTACCTTTCACCAAATGCCTGTGCATGCCCAGAAGGGATGTTGGAGTACGACCCAATTAATCTGGGTACTGCTGCTTCTCACAAAGGCACCGCCCCACATTACGACAGTCGCCTCCAATCAAACAAAAAATTAATTTCTATCATCACACTGACAACTGGATGCATTACTTTGAATGGCAAGAAGCCATTATGCAGTGCCGTGAACAACACATTCCAAAGTGACGCAACGCCAGTCTCTTTTTCACATGCACGCATGCACAACAAAGGGGAAGCTTGTCCTAAAAGGGGTCCTCCCTTCTCCCGATGCCACAGAGGTGTTAAATCGACGAGTTTGCATTGTTCGTCAAACAGTTTGCTGTCACCAGACCCGACGTGACCACCCATCGCCTCTTGGACCGACCGTACAGGAAGGTCACTATGAGTCCAATGCAGAGCGCTGCAGTGGCTTGATTGCTGGAGCTATGATTGAGCACAGCGGCTGTGTCACTGAAAAACTCCAGTGCACAAGGGGGCAGAGGGACTACCCAGTGCACTGATTTTTTTGTGTATTGTGTTTACCAGCACAAATGACAGTAGCTTTTTGTTTTGTCATGGGTTTAATCAATTTACTGCCAAACAGACAGCCGTTTTGCCCTGGTCATGTTAGATTTAAATACGCATGTCCTTCTTCAGGTCCCACGGCACACCAACCGGACCTGGCTCCGCCCCCTTTTCCCTAATCCGGATTTTGTTTCGCCCTCTCCTTGGTAACCAATAGGGTACACCGTTTCACGACTATTTCATTTTTAACAGCTGCTTTGCATCTTTACATCATGAATATCCCCCTCCTGTTGACGTGCCGATACACTTTTTTATCCATCCACTTTTTAGCTCATTTGACTGGTTTGTTGAAAGGCAGAAAATACCCCAGGCTTTTCAGTTCCGGTAAACATGGAACTGAAAAGGAATGAATAACTACCTTGCAGGAATGAGAAAATCTTATTGGTTTTAAAGAGGACCGAGGCAACGATTTGATTAGAGAGTTTAGTTAATTTTAAGATTGAATAAGTCAAACATTATCCATTCTAAATGCAACACGGGCCTCAATAACTGGGAATTTGCATGGGGGTGATATTATTGGACACAAGCAAAGGCCAATTTAGTGTGTGCCATCTTTTAATTTGTATTCTGTAATGACTTAGTTTCATAATGCATTCAAAACAGATTCTATACTTGTCTCAGGTTTTAATGGGAATTGATTAAATTAAGTATACAAACATAATTAAAAATAAAGGACATTTGCATGCATCGTATTGGAATTCATTTAGGCTAATCAGATCAAATCAAAACTTTGGCAAGCAGCTAATCGCAGTTTATATAACTGTGTTTAATGGCAATTTGATTTATTGTAAGTATCTTGTTACTTCTGCTCATAATAAATAAATAAATAAATAAATATATATATATATACACACACACAGACATAAAATGTTACGTAAAGAGTGAATAGCAGGTTGCCAAAGTTATGATTTGGCAGTGGTCTTAGTTTTATTTCATGGTACTTCCGTTTTAGACATGGTTTCGTTTTGCCATAACTGGAAGGACATTGCATTTCCATCAGGGTTGAGAATATGTCGCTGTGAAACGCAGAGCCTGCTTTAGGTGTATTGCGTTTAATGTGTTCCCTGCAACGCACTGGGACATGGTCTTCGCTATTGCATTCCCTTCCTGTTTGGCGCTCCTATTGTATACCTTAGCTTTGTTCAAGCCCGAAGCCTGGTTCCTCCGCTCGTTGTGGTGTTGTAGAGCGGCTGATGGGACACTCGACGTGACGGGAATGAAAAGCTCTATTGATCTTAGAGTTAGCAGCGTCTGTGAGATGGAAGGGAACACATGTCAACCCCCCCCCCATTTTGTAGGATATACTACTTTGTAAGGGAAGGGAAAAGGTCCAAAAGGCGGGGGTTCCGAGGTGGCCCAAACTAACTGAGGCGGTACGGGAAGGGCATAATGCCCAGACCGACTGGGACAGGCTTGTTTTTGTGTTGACTCCGTTCACCCGTCGACGCGGATTTGCCGTTGGACCTCCAGGAAAGAATCTCCTCTTTCCACGTTGATAGAAGAACAATAGGATAAAAAGGTTAGGCGTGCAATTAGTCTCCCAAATTAATCCCACCCTGCTTATAGTTGGGGGTGACACGCTGATTTACGCTGGTGTCAAGAAAGTCATCATAAGACACGTTTCCGTGGCGATGGCGTTCTGTGTTTTGCGATGCTCCTTTCGAGAAAACGGTAGACTAAAGTCTAATAAAGCCGTTTAATTGTACTCTCCCCATTGTGTTCTTCAGAATAATCCGCTTTCACTAATCCTCTGCCATATTTATTTCCCCAGACAGAAAGAGTGGCAACCAACAGCCACAATCCCCAACACTCTCCACTTGTTTTTATTTCGATAAGAGCATGGCCTCTTTGAGTTACTTAAAGTGGCACATACATGCTCTTTATTGGGAGAAAAAACGGAAACGAGGAGAGTCGAGTCCCCGATATGACTCAAAGCATCTTTTTCAAGGAGAGTCAAGTTTCCGACATGACTCAAAGCATCTTTTTCAAGGAGAGTCAAGTTTCCGATATGACTCAAAGCATCTTTTTCAAGGAGAGTCAAGTTTCCGATATGACTCAAAGCATCGTTTCCAAGGAGAGTCAAGTTTCCGATATGACTCAAAGCATCGTTTTCAAGGAGAGTCAAGTTTCCGATATGACTCAAAGCATCTTTTTCAAGGTCCTGTTAGGAATGTGATGATAAATAGGGAAGAGGGCTAGTACTCAGCACTTGTAATTACTTTAGGTCCCCTAATTGAAAAGCTGACATCTAAGCTTTACATGTCCCCCATCAGGATCGGTCATAATTAAACTGGCTTGCAGACAATCTCTAGATGAAAGCCGAGATGATATGAATTTCTAACTCATTTCCGGGAAAGACCAGTGAGGGAACCAGACACCCGAGTCACAGGAGGATTATCATTTATTGTTGAAGGCGTTTGACAGCCTTGAGAATCGTTCTTCTGGAAGCCAGACAGCCGCAGAAGTGCCCCCCAAATTTCCGACCCCCAACGAGATTATAGGAACTGGCTGTTTCACTTCCTGTTTAACTTCAAATCTGAGTTCCCAAGCTGGCAGGAATCAACCTGGACATTCACCTCTGGCCTTTCTCTCAGCAGTTTGGTTTGTTCAGTAAGGATAAATGACAGGCCGTCATGCTGGGCCAGCCTGCCCTACACTGTGGAATTGGTGCTTGCTTATTTTCAGCCAAAATGATTGCAGGCCACATTCTCATTCTGCACCCTGAAGCCCCTGGTGTCCCTGGGTCTACAGCATAGCTTATAAAGACTTAAGAGGGTGTGTCATTGGATTACCTAATGCCGCTCCTCTTTACTGAAACCAAGTTTAGCAGGTATGCAAAAATGTCAAGAAAGAACTGGTTGCTGGGCTCTGCATTCCAGTATTAAATTAAAACCAAATGCATCATTAATACATGTATTATTTTACATATTAGTTCTGAAAGGATTGTCTTTTTCAAAATCATTAATAAGCAACCTGTGTTTTTTCACTTGATTACAAGGTATATTTTCTATATTTTCATTATGAGCCATCATTATCCAACTGGTATCAATAATAATAATGATTCACTGTTGGGGTATTAAAGTGTAAAAACAGTTAATCAGAGTTTAATTGGTTAGCTTGGAACAGCTGGCTGCTGGTTCTAATGGGGACTACCAGAATCCCACTCAGTTTAAAAAGGCTAAAAGGCCTGGCTTACCCACGGTTTTTATATAACACCATTATTGTTACCTTTACTCTTCCCGCCAACACAGCCATTTAATTGTTTCCCTGCACAGAAGGAACGAGACAGGGGCCCATTGAATACGGGCTTGGCTAATTAACCAGCAGATTTTCTGAAAGAGCCGAAACTGATCAGTGTTAGGCCGACAGCGGTGTCATGTTGGAGAAGCACAGAGCTGTCTGTTAGCACATTGTAATGAAAATAGAAACTAAATTAAGTGTAACAAAGTTAAATTATAACGGAAAATGAAGAAGTACAAAAAGGAAATACAGAATCAAAAATCTAGGGCTGATAGATAGATTCTCAGCGGGGCGGAGGGAGAGACACACGCTATATCTACACTGGCAATCAGAGCCAGCACCGTCTGTACTTTGGTGGAGTTTGGTAGAAAGAAATGAATGCAAATCTAATTTTTTTTTTTTTAATACAGAGCTGTCATGAGTACACGTATGGAAGAAACTATTCATAGTTTAAACAAATCAGATTGATTCTTGAGTGAGAGATGGCATCATAGTGAATCTCAACTGGGTGAGGAACAGCAGGGATAAGATATTAACACGAATCACCTGCATGGAACAAAAAACTATTTTCACTAAAAACACTGGTTTTGGTATTAGTTTTATTATCTGTGTGAGTAACAGTATAGCTAATCTCTGGCCTCTGGTTTGAAATCCAGTCTATGTTTAACTTCCTTGTTAATTGTTTGTCACTGGGATAGAGCGCCGCATTGACCAAGACACGTGAAGAATGGCTCATTGTAGTCGTAACAAAACACAAGGAGCTCTCTCGGGCGTAGGTGTGAAGGGAAACCACAATTCCCAGGAGCACACCACACGCGCATCAAACGCGTGCTATCATTTCTTGCTCTGAACGGACATGTTATCGAAACTGACACTCACTACGGCCACTTGTGGCTGTTAGTCTTAGAGTCTCTCAAGGTGATAGCCGTTCGAAAGCTGAAGCCCTGACTTACGCAAACGGGGATAATGCCTAAGAGCGTCCTCAGCGTGCTTTCCAGGCTGAACAGCAGCCTATTCAGAGGGCCTGTAAGTCAACCGTGTCAGCCGCTTAGCAGGTGCCTTGCAGTGCGGAACCGGGCAACGGAACGCCGCGCAGCGCTGTCTGTGATTCTAACTTGGCTGACGAACAGGAGGGAGAGAAGAGCTCACAAACAGCGTGTGACCTCTGCAACAAAGTCATTTCACGTGACTTTCCACGTCATTGTGCAATTCACCAGCAAACGGTGTACGCGCGCATGTGCGGTTCGGACACAATAAATCCGCATTACCCGCCAATCGTGTGTTAACGTGTTTGAGTTTTCCCGCAACACCCAGGAGAGAAACCATGTGCGCACTGCTGTACCTAATTTAGTTTTTCCCCCCGTGACTGAGAAATTGTATTTAAAGACATCAAATGAATTGCCGTGCTAAAAATAGTGCATCGTTACTGGGTCTGTCAGGTTTTGAAAATTAGATTTGTACAGACACACGCGCGTGCGCTTGCAAACAAAAGAGCGTACACATACGCTGGAATAGCTCTGGGGTAGGACAGTAATTTAACATTTTGTGTTGCCGCGGTTCTTTGGTGATCATCCCTGCCTTGACATTGGCCAGTGAATGGTGTTTATTGCGCTGGGGGTTTGGGCTCGTGGCTGTCCCTAGCAGCGCTAAATCTGTTATGAGTGAGTCAGGGTGTGCCGTGAAACACTGTGACTCGTTTAACAGAGAGGAAGTCCACAAAAAGAGCTTCCCTCATGCACATGCTTTTATCGGAGACTCTGTAAAATAAAACCCAAACATGAACAGAATTTATTCATGCCGAGACCATGAGGTTGGGTTTTTGGTGACGTTGCCCAGACATTGCCTAAGCGAGTCTCTGACAGTGGGATTAAATGTGGGACATTTAACATGAACTTCTCCTACTGCTGAGTCAGATGGTGTCGACACACTGGATGACATTCTTAATCCCTCCTGTGTTCCTTCTCCTGACCCAGTCTCAGACGCTATCAGACGGACACAGACTGCATGGAAATGGATGGAAACATCTGACTGACTGAAGTACATATATGCCCATGAAAGACCACAAAACCGCAGGGACCAATGAATTTGTGAAAGTGCAAATAATCTTTCATTTGATGGCAATGCAACATCAAACAATAACTTACCAAATGCCACACAATATTAATAGTTGTTATATACTAAATGCCAAATTTCTAGGTTCCAGCAATCAAATAAAGCTGCAGCTATAGAAGACTATTTTCAATCATGGCTTTTTCATCCTCCAACAAACCTTCCAGCGCGTTTTGCAATGGAAACTGCCTTGGCAAGAAAGACAAAGAAAAATCAGCTATCTTTATCAACTTTTTTACCCTTTAGTTACTGTCTCTCTCTCTTTCAAAATAAAAAATAAAAAATTTCAATGAAGACAAACCGGCCAAGGCTCTTTTCCTTCTTAGGGAAACAACCGGGATATAACTTGCCCAGGAGGCTATCATTTGTTGGCAGTCCACAGCGAATCTGTGTGAACACATAATCTGAGGAGATAGAATATGGCAAAGTTTGAAGTAGCTTCAGGCTAGCCCAGGACCTTATTTTCCAGCGATAAGACATCAGGTCGGAGATTAGCCAGGTACCTTTACATATGTGTACAAACGTGCGATTGTTAATATCAAAATATCGCTGGGGTGCTAATGTCATGAGGTGGTACTATTCATGCCAAATCATTTTTAAACTTCATTTTAGCAAATCACGTAATTTACATCAGCCAATAGCAATAGCCAAAGGCATCTGCTTATAAGACTTGGTCCTGAATTTATTTCTTTTAATTTATATAGTGCTGCTTAAATATCACAACATAACATGGAGTAAGAGGGCATTTGAACTAATGCTATGAGTATTGATCTACGATCAGTTAAATCTTTTCCAATTATTTAAATAATAATTACCATAATCCAGTCTATGTTTTTCCCCCCTCGGATTTCCTAAGGCTTCTATAAAGCATTAAGTAGTGGGGCCCTCATTTGAGAATATTCATGACTAATTTCGTTTTAATAGCGTTCATAAAACATTCATTCTCTCTGATGATTAGATTGCACATTGGTCTGTCTGAAAGAAAAATATTTTAGTTAATGATTTTCCATGACTCATATTCACAGACTGCCCCATGCTGGTTTCTGAGGACGTTAAGATGCTATTTAATGTACAGTCACTTCCATAAGCAAAACCACTTGATAGTCAGTTAAAAGAGCACTGAACTGTGAACCCCGAGATCCTCTTTTTGAGAAAAATGTGTCGAGCACACCGTGTGCGGTTAGCCATCCTTTGCGGTCGCCCGGCGTTTGCGGTCAGCCATAGCCTGCGTTCACCCGTTGTTTGCAGTTCTTGACTGTTAGGCATGGTCAAAAATGAACAAAAAAATGTCAAAATGGCCATCCTGAATATCCGACATACTCTGTTCTCTCAACCTTCAGCGATGGTTTATAAGATCCCAGTACCCACTCTGTCAACCTTCAGCAATGGTTTATAAGATCCCAGTAACCACTCTCTCAGCCTTCAGCAATGGTTTAAAAGATCCCAGTGTCCTCAATTTAGTCTTGTCTTCAACGTTATGAACGCTGTCAAACCGCCAATATTCCTCGCCCAAAAATGTCACACAGTTGCTCGGCCCGTCAGCCAGAAGCCTCCTGTTTGTCTGCTGGTTTAAACGCTATAAATGTGTAGCACGCATGATATCACATTTAAAATAAAATACGTATGCCATATGAGCTTAGTGGCGAGACTGTAGCATTAATTTGTTGAAATGTTTTACCACTTTACACCCAAGGTACCAGAAAGAGCTCCAAGGGACGGCACGTTTGCCACAACTGCCGTTCGCCACGTATACCGATATTAAAATATTATCACTCCAATCCCAGCTTCCCCCTTAATTTACACAAATTCAAAGTAACTGTGCTGAATGCGGAAATCAGTCAGTCGTGAAGTATTGCTCTGCATTTGCATTCCCTCATTCTTACATACGCCGTATTTTTCATATTAAAATGTTATTAAAGAGTGGGGAGGAGCGTTGAGCGGGTTTTATGTCGCTAAGCTTTCGGGCTTAGGCATGCACTGTGCTCGGGTCAGCCTTGCGGTTCGCCGAATTTCCCCCGTCTTCCGTCAGCGCGTACTGCTCGCTGGACAAATTTTCCACCACTTCACGCAAAGGATGTCGTGGCCTGCCTCTGAACATCGTTTTACGGAGCTTTTAGTTTTGTAGACGGAACGGGCTGGGGAATCTTTGCCTTGAGGACGAGGGCCACGGGTGCTTTCATCTCCGCTTGCTCGCTTTTCCGAGGTTCCACCTTGTCGAAATGTCACTCATCACCGGAAAGCTTGCATTAGCGCTGCGATTTCATGGGTCGAAAGTTAAGATATCCCTTGAAGACACTGCACCCTACCGATCCGTGCAGCCTTGTGTTGTAACCGCAGACGTGTTGAATAGACAAAGCAGACAAAAGTCACAATCGAATGTGTCAAACATTAACCTTTTGGATCATTCTTTCACTTTAACATTTCCATTGTATCACCAACCGACCAGTTCTCACTCACTTATTGCTGGTCAAAAGCTGCGAACAAAATAGAACATGTGCGTAATTAATGCATCGTTCCACATCAATACATCAACGTTGCACCAAACAGGCAAGGATTTACAATTAGAGTTAATGACATGCATGAAAAAATTACAGACGCTCAGTCATTTATTAAAGTCACAAAACTTTCCCAGTTTCCCTAGAAACCACAAGACAAAAGAAAATAAAACAACACCATGGCATATGGAAACACAATGTGTAATGACAAACAACCATGTAATGCCACGGTTATTTCTCTCCGGGGGTATTTGTCATTATAAATAATAACACCTTGCACTTTAGGGCTCTAATCTGATTGGTTCAAAAGCCTGCCGTGGCGTATGAGGCCAGGCGACGCTCACTAAAGAGGAACACAAACACATGTCCTGATAATGATTACGTTAATGATGATGATTTATTACCCAAGGACAATATTTTTCCCCCTTTCATCGGCATGCTCTGATTTTGTTTTTTTTTTCCCTGTTCAGGTTAAATCTTTTGAGTGCAGGTTTTGTCTCTTTACTGATAGCATTTGGGCTCACGGAGTCGCCTGCTTGAAAAATGGTGCTTGGCTCCGACCTAAATTGTCAATAACGGAGGCGGGGAAAGGCATCTCAAACTTTATTCATCCTCCACACGACATTACACCCCGCATAAATAAGGCCGCATTCTCTGCGGCCTGGTGACGGAAACAAAGTTACGTGTGATGTATGGTACCAATCTTGTGCAGGAGAGGCGGATCTGGCAGAAAGAGCTGTGTGGCTTAATTAGCCTCCACTGCGGCATAAAATGAATGCCTGTTTTGTGCTGTGCAGCAAGATTTTATTAGTAGCGTTTGCTTTGTGAGGAGTAGAAAACCACAGAAGGTGCAAAAAATGCGGACACTGCGCACCTGATGGCTGGGAGGTGGACTGGATGAAGTATCATTATAGATGGAGAAACTGCGGTGAACAGTGGGGGCAGCACCAAAAAAATGCCCACTGCACATGGGATTAGCTGCCTCACACACAGGCGTAGGCAAAATAACTCTTTTCAGCAGCATCGCAAACCCTCGCTCCTAATACTATAAGTGGGGCAACACACTTATGTGTTTCTGAAACTCCATGGCCTCCCACAACACTCACCCGGTGCCCTATCTTAAGGCCTGCATCTGGCTACAATAAGGAGGAAGAGGGGCACTTGGTTTAAATTTTAATAACACAAACCGCAGCAGCAGAAACACCAAACGGACACGCACACGACACAGAAACACCAAACGGACACGCACGACACAGACACACCAAACGGACATGCACACGACACAGACACACCGAATGCAAATAAATACAGAATGCAAATAAAAGACAACTATGTGCTGACAGCACCCTTGAGAAGCCGAGGGTACGGGAAAAACAAACACAGAAATAACACATCACGCAAGAACAACGCCGTGGTGAGCCAAGGGGGGGCGGTCGTCTGCGCCACACTCACCAGGCTGGAACACAACCTCCCTCCAACGCAGCCAGGCTCGTCTGGCTGCTGGGCTCATCTCTCCACAGCCTGAAGAATAACCAGGCACTCACCCCACAGCCAGACTGAAATGCTTTTGGTTGGTTAACATAAGAGGCGTGATCCATGAATGCCCTACCCAATCAAATGCAGTCAGTTTTTGACTTGTAAATGTATCCTCGCCTCAATAGACACATTTGCATAATTTCCAGGTAGTAATCTACCTGGAAGTAGTTAGCTGCTAAAGGATTTAATCATTGATTTATTCGATAGCAGTGGTTTTGGATTCCACTTAGATATAGAATTCTGAATGCTCCCTAGAGAATAGCTTTTGTATTGTGTCACCTGGCCAGTCATTTGTTATTTGCAGTTGTATTGTGTCACCTGGCCAGTCATTTGTTATTTGCTTTTGTATTGTGTCACCTGGCCAGTCATTTGTTATTTGCTTTTGTATTGTGTCACCTGGCCAGTCATTTGTAATTTGCT
>JAOYSI010063878.1:0-10801 GCA_025775065.1 Hiodon alosoides | reverse complement strand
CTCTACATTTTAAAAACTCCATTAAATCAGCGCTGCATCTCTGAAACGGCTCCGTCTATGGAAGCAATAACGTCCTCTGAGACTGCAGACGGTAAGAGGAATGAAATCCTGATTTAGTTTGGCCACTTCAAAAATCTCACACACACTGTCTTTCTCAATCAAGTGTCGGCAATTATATGACGTGTATAATACGTGTAATATTGTGTGCAAGACTGCTGCATTTTCTCCATTCCTTCACTTCAAAAGGATCGTCTCCTAGATGGCTAGAGAAGGCAAGCCCTTGTCACCAAATCAACTCTTTTTTACACACCTACATCCTCATGATTAGTACGCCAGGGTGGCGGCATTGAACCACGGTGTCCGACACCAACGCCTTGCAGGTCAACTTAAAACGCCAGTTCACGGTGGACTACAGTAGCTAGCTGACGCAAGTAATCTGATATTACGCAAGAACAGTTAACCCCCAGCATTACGTGGCTGCAAGTCAACCCGTGTACCCAATTAGGTACCCAATTTCTTTTCTTTTCAAATCTACCCATTCATAAACGCTGCAATATGATTGGCAGTCAAGCATTCTGCAATTTTGGTCAGGCCTTCAACAAACATGTGATTCGCATTTCCCAAGAAGAATTTTGAGTATTGTTCTTACAAGTCCTACAATCTCAATTTAGGGTCAAAGTTCAACTGCATGCATTTTACATTTTTTGTGAGATATTACTACAAAATGTAATACTCATTTTAAAATCCCTACCCATAGAAACCCATTTTTTGGGTTATATATGGGTTAATTTTCCCAAAAATTTTAAATACAGAGAAATTTGATCTGCCTGATGAGCGGCTCCTTGGCATGTGAATGTGGCAACTTTACCTTTGGAATGTCACGTCAAACTGGTCCATAGATACCATGTGAAACACGCGTGTCATATTTACCTGCTAACAATTTGGGGTACTTCTGGTGAACCAGGTTGGTGAGGTCACCACCGTCATCAAGGATCATGTTGAGTGGCTGACCGTCCTTGAAGTAGATGGTCTGTTCAATACACCAGATATACTCCTCATCCGTCTCCCCCTTCCAGGCATACACTGCAAGAGAGAGAGTCTATTCAGAGACCGCTCGCTCAGCCTGAACCACACCACCTTTGGAATGACTAAAAAAAAAAAAACGGTACCACCTGGTCCTGTCTGAGTGGTAGATATGGCTGCCCGAGACACATCAGTCAGATACACCTCAACACACAGACACAGAGTGTAGCTGTGAGGAACACTTCTGTCCCCAATCTCAGGCTTAATCGTTTGTGTTACGTGATAACAGTTGTCTAAAGAGTAACGGGTGAGAGCTAGCTGAGTCAATACGCAGCTACACGGTGTGTGTAGATCACCCAAACAAATCACTAATCTGGAAAGCCAAGCAATGGGGCAACGAGCAAAGTCTTGAGCGCTCGCTGGATTGAATGCTAAACCTTCTAAGCGTCCATAAAATGATTAATAAGTACACACAAGAGGGTGAGAAACACTCCATACAAAACCAATTCGTTGAGCAACAGCGCCATTGCTAACACAAACGGCACCGTTGTTTGAACATGCACAGAAAATCCCGTGATCCGCATTACGAACGTGCTAATCAAGTCGAACCTTCCAACAGCACCCTTCATTCACAACCCCCCCCCCAGCAAGGCTGGGCAGAGGAATCTCCTGCACTTTACACTGGCCTTATCTGCGAGTAGTGCATGGGAAAGGGCCAGAGACGTGGCCCTGAGTGAATCGGAAAGTTAACAGAAATCAATTATATTTTCTCACCTGGAACTCCGGCCTTGGCGATAGCCGCAGCTGCATGGTCCTGCGTGGAGAAGATATTACAGCTGGACCACTGGACCTGAAAGTGAAGAGAGACAAAACCTGGCTCACCTTACACAGCATTCCTTTCCAACTTAATGAAGCCACGGATACTACAATTCCCTGAGCCCTAGAAGAAAAACTAGCCCGTAAAAATGGGGGCGGTAAACCATTATTTTAACCAATAGGGATATGCGGGTGTGACATCATTTTTGGGTATTCAAACACAAACGCACAGTAGGGCTATTAAAATTTACAACGCAGACTCATTCACACAACATAAATAAAGTGGGTCAGTAAAGATCATTAAATCTCAGTTGGGAACTGCAGGCTTCTTGATCCTGTAAATATTTAAATGACTGAACAGAACCATTCAACAGCTAGTCGCCCTGCATACCTTCTCCACAATATGTGTTGTCTGCGCGGGCATTTTGACAGGACTTGAGCTGAATATAAACAGGACGGGAATACAAAGTCGCAGCTTCATTACGATACCTCTGCTCCCAAGACCTGCAGGGTCTCGATCAGCACAGCCGTCTGCAGCGTCATGTGGAGACAGCCGGCGATGCGGGAGCCCTTCAGTGGCTTGGACTGGCCGTACAACTCCCTCATCTTCATCAGCCCGGGCATCTCGTTCTCTGCGATGTCGATGGCCTTGCGTCCCCAGTCTGCCAGGCTGATGTCAGCTGTGGCAAGGCACCGCCAAAACACACATAAAACCTTCCGCGATAATCAATGCCTCCACAGTGCACGGGACTGGACAAGTCAAAATATGCTTATTGGCTGCCTCCGTTGTGGTCCAACACTGCACCTGCTCTGAGTGGGCTCAATAGCAAGTCTTTTGTGTAGAACAGGTGCAAAGAGTCGGAGCAACGTTACTGGCGACTTCGCCCAGTGTCACCCACCGCAGGGTCCTTTGCACTAGCACTCTGGGAAATACGCTACTCCATTTGGTTTCTCAAATATGTACTTACGCTGCACATTGCTTAGCTATTCAGTTACAGGGCGTTATGTGGCAACTTGTGTGGTTAGTTGGAGAGAAATCTAGCAAATATCTCATCAATGAGTTAAAACTCCTACGAGAGCCCACCGCACATACGCACAAACGCGTTTGTGTTTATTGTGGAGTTCAAAGTTCATATTTGATCCGCCCACGTGCACACTTTAAACAGCGGCTAATAGTATTAAATTTCACCTTAAGGCAACCGGTCAACGAAATCTGGCGGCGTCTCGTATTGCATCTTAGGTTGTGTAGTTTTTTAACTAAGCCGGTGTAATAGGCTTCAACTCTCTGGGCCATCCGAATTGACTACAATGGCCCATGCTACAGATCATACGAACGATGTCTTCTACAGGAAGCCATGCGCTCTTGAGATATGGCGAAGTGTTACATATGTACTTCGCCTTCTCGCTATGTCTATGAAGTTGCATTGCATCTAGTTACAATAACAAATGCACCGAGACATTAACTATTTTACAGGAGATTCCAAGTCCAACAATCGCAGTAAAATACAACAAAACACTCGAACGTCAAACGGTATTCTTTGAGCGAAAGAACCAACATACACGTTATAAATGCTGAATTTCAGTTAATTGAAATGCTATCAACTTCAATGCTTACTCTTACAGTTACTAACATTTTCAAACGATAGTGAGGATTTATGGTGTGCGATAGATACATATTTGATGGTGCACACACAAGGCGTAGTCGACTTTATGAAGTGGCAAGCGTTTGTAGCTAATGGCTAAGAAAACGTAATACTTACCGACTTTGAAAGGTAGTTTCTCCGACATGTTTATTTTCTGTAGTTTAAAATCTGATGAATTTACTTAATAGCCAGCCACTGACAGGAGTAGGAAAGACCCCGTTTTCGAAGATTTCATATTAAGTACGGGTTTATTTACATATTAATGAGCCCGTTCTGCCAATCAAACGTTTTACTGCAGTAATAGGCCGAGCTGGTCCCTGCCTCTCAGAGCGAGAAAACGACTTTGGACTGCCTTGAAGGCAGCCAATCAGAGTTCCAGGATCGCAGTGGGTGTGATAGGAAAAAAAAATCAAGCTGGCGCGAGAAAGCAAAGGCAAGTTCATTACTATTAGTTATTTTTTATTTCTTTGGAGTTTATGGGTTATTTTTTTGTTTGTCAACGGGCAAGGATAAACGTATGAGATAACTTAGTGAAATGCGCTCATTGAATATATCATGACAGAACAAAATAGCTGGAAATTTTTTTTACATTTTAGTTGCAGTACAGTTACGTATTTGCAAGCAAAACCTCTGCTGCCCGCGTGAAGTCTTGGCGCTACGTCTAAAAAGATCTAAAATTCCTCGTTTCACATTCATACAATGTCATTAACACCATGAATGTTTCCTTTTCAAATAATATAGGCCAATTATGAAAAATATAGAAAATAAGCTTAGAGAATATGATGACATTACACTCTGTCACTGAAAGCGACTGTACTGTCATAATGATAATAAATCTTGATTTTGCAAGTTCGTAGTACACACGCAATCGTTTGTCGATGCACGTCACAGCAAGTACTTGGATTGCATAAACCCGGGACCTGGTCTTCCAGCGCCAGTGTTTTTTGTTTGTTTGTTTGTTGTTCCACTGGGCCTCTTTATTAAATTGAATAAGTTATGGTTATAAATTATGTCACTTGGTATTTACAGGTATAAGTAAGATGGTAATGAGTGGTAGGTGAAAAATGTGCAGAGTCTATGGCGATCGAGGACCAGGGTTGCCTGGTGAAACCATGGCGTAACCATTCACGTAATGCGGGGGTTCTGAGAATAGTGGGGAGTTATTTTGGAGAACCAATCGGTATATAGAACCAAGAGCCCCACGAGTTTTCTCTTTACTCTAATCTTAAATCAGATTTTAAGTCAAATTGTTGGCAACATTCCAGTTAATCGCTGAATTGATATGTATAGAAAGGGACATCGAGGTAGTAATTATCAGGTATTCGGTAGTAAGCTAAATACAGAATGTTCAGTGATGTTTAAAAAATTCTCACACACCAGTAGCTCCCATACTATGGAAAAAAATATCCCTCTTATGGATATTTCAAACTTGTTGAAAGAAACCATTGCATTTAATTAATTTTAGTATCAAGTGAAGTGACATCAGGGTGTCAATAGATATGAAACTCACTAAAATGTCCTAGTTATTTTAATACGGACTGTTTAGAAGTCGGGTATTTTACTAGCTCCGCTGTCACGGCTTAACCTGTTAACTTCGTAATTCCACAACTTTCTATAAAAATAGTTATGGACTTTCTCAGTTTTTAGACAATTTGAGCCTTTGTTTGTGCATGTGATATTACTTTTACTGTAAATGGATATGCATCTTTAAATACAGTAGAATTATATAAAATTATATATATATCATATTAAATTGTCAGCTAATCCTACTCAACTTTGTCAAAGTATTATGTAATGCAATAAATTTAATTATTTGTCAAAAGTTTAATTGAGGCGTACCATAAGAACAAAGAAAGCTAATGATAGGTAAAATGAACAGATGAAAAGAAATTAGGAACGTAAAGGCTGAATAAAAAGACAACGTTGAATACAAATAAAAAGTCATTATTTCTAAGCACGTTCATTTTAACTTAATTGCCATTCATTTGTTTTTGTTTTAATTCCCACTCTTAACCCTCTAAGAATTTACAAACAGCATATACATTTTTTTTTTTTTTACAAATCCGAGGAAACTAGACAGTTAGCAGGAAAATAAAACCTTAAATACCAGACTGAGATACAAAGATTTTGGGAAATGTTAACAAAACAATTAGATGAAATGAACCTAATTCTCTCAAGATCTTTGCATCTGGACAAACCATTCCCTCTAGGCATTTAGATACACACAAAACCCCAAAGTCAAGCATGTAAATTGTTTGTAAACTTCAAAAACAAAACCTCAAAAGACCCTTCCACAGACATTATGCCTTCTTTTATAATGTTAATATGATTCTTTGAGAGGAAACACAAACACACGCGCGCGCACGCACGCACACACGCACACACACACACACGAATACCAGTCAACTACAATCAAACAAAAGGTTAGCAGGTTCATATCTCATAACACATGCTTACAGTGGGAATCAAATGCCGTGGTTGTTCCCAGCGATGGGTCAACATTTGAACTGACATCAAAAGAAACGTTTTAAGTGGTCAGGGCAATTTTTAGAGAAGGTTCTATGAACACTGCAGCCTGTGAGTGGTCACGTTCCGAGTATCTGTTCAGGTATCAAACTTGTACCCATCCCAACCCAGCACAAAACGGACAGATTAAAAGGAGTCAAATTTCGTAACCTTTTAGCTAAGAAAACATTCCTTATGACTAATCCATGAAAATAAAACTGCCGATACCAATCATGACGTCGAAAAGGAACACGATTCTGCTCAACAGAAACTCAAGAACGGACCATTTCCATCTATTCAACAAAAACTGCCGCTCCCAGTTAAAACCATGATGATTTTGTTATTCTAGCAGTTATAAAATTATAGCAACGATTTCCAATTTGAAGCAGAGTAGTGTAAGGTTCAGGTAGTTTATGGATAAACCACAAACACCCTTTGCTGCTTTAGGCCGGTTTTGGAGTGTTCCTTCCCCCCCCCAACTTAATTCGCTATTCTTCCCAAACGCAAAACACCCACACTTAAACAGATAGTCCTTTCTTTTTGTTTAACCATTACATTATAATTCTGTGTGACTACATGGCCTCAGCCCAGGCCTCCAGATCCTTAATATCATCCTCGTCTTCCTCTTCCTTTTTCTTGGCTGGAAAAAAAAAAAGAAGAGAACAAACAGATCGATAAAATGGCATTAAAAAGGCTGACGTAAAATTAAAATAAGAGTTGGTCAAGGAGTGAAAATAAACAAATGCGCAGATTGATCCCAGACAGCAGGCAGAGCAGAGTGAAGCAGCCTGTTAGCGTAATCCAATTAAAGTATAATGGGGCGGGTCCGTCGCACGCGTGCGCACCATGCGGTGCACCAAAGGGCGCAACACTATCCCCTTCTATTCCACAGAACAGCCACTGCCATAGATCGCTGTAAATTCACGGTACGATGAAATACATATTTCATGCAATTCTGTCCACAATGGGCAACATATTACGCGCTAATGTGGACCTGATGCACATTAATTGTAATTTAAATGAAATGACGAGGGCTTCTGTTCAGCATTATAACCCTTTTTTCTTTCAGATTTTTACACAAATGGTCACAGCGGTCCGCTGTTTTTAAATAACATTCAGTGACATCATTAATACATCTTCTCTGTTAAACGCAGGTGTGCCGTGTCTAATTACTTTCCATTACAAATATTGGAGTGTAGCTGCGAAACATTAGTGGTAAAACAAATGGTACTGAATATACAAAGGACGGGTACAGTACATTTCACTACACTACATGGAAACCGTGAAAAAGTTACTATTCTTTAAAATATAATATACATTTAGCCACTTGCCTGTAATCTTAACAATACAGACCAAACTGAGCTAGTAACTAGCTACACATTACAGTGTACGCTACACATTTTACTAACACAATTAAATTTACATTCCACATGCCATCGCGAGTAAAAACAAATAAAGATAGCTTCTTAATTTGGTGAACCATTCCTGTTACCACATTAAAATAATATTTAATTAGGCCTCATTTCTTAAAACTGTTCCTGTACATATGTGGAGAAGAGCCCGGATTATATTAGGAGAGGTTACCTGGTCTGGCAGGTAATGATGAGGATGGCACATTTGGTAGGGGTACATTCTCTGTGCCACCAATTTCCAGCAGGTTTTTGTCTAACTCCTCTTGTTCCAATTCTTCCAATTCAGCCAAAAGTTCGTCCTGGAATTAATGGTAATCAAAGCATGCGCTCAGATTTCCTTTCAGTCAACACAAAATGCCAAACACGCATCCTTACCTGAACGTGTAGCCAACATTATGAAAAATGACAAGAAACTAAAGCTAATGCTAACGTTGAAGCTGCCTGATCCCAACAAATGCTTCCACCTTACCTCATCAAAATCCTCTCCAAATCCTACAGGTTTGGAAATGGCATCTGAAATCTCCTGTGCCAGTTCTTGCTGCTCTGTGATGTCATTCATTAAATCATCCACTTTGTCGATGTCCCTAAAAAACGACGGGAAAAGTTCGACTCCAGCATGGACACACACTTTACAGGAGATAGTCTTTCTCTAAAGGATGAGAAAGAGCACCTATACTCTTAAAACGTTAAGAGAACATTGCGACGGTTTTAAAATTGAAACTGTTAAAAGGGCAGTAAGCTAGAACCTAGCTCGCTAAATGATACCCATTAATGACATGCTTACTTAATATTTTGAAGGATCTAAAAATAATGATATGCTGGATATTAAAGCTCAGATATGTCAAGTCAGATTTCCTGGGGAGGGGGGGGGGGATAGTACTAGTACGAATACTCCAAGTCAGCGGTTAGCATTAGCATTCATTTCATAGTTAAAAGTGGGGGAGTAGAGGAAAATAACGAAGGGAAAGTTCACATGTTTTCATGAGCAGCTTTCATGGCCTTGGCAGCTAAGCCCATGTTCTTCAGCACTTCCGTGTTGGTGTTGGCATTCTCCAGGGCCTCCCTCTGAAACTCGATGGTGGACAGCGTGCCATCTATCTGAGCCAGCTGTTTCTCGTAGCGCTTCTTGCGTTTCAAGGCCTGCAGAGCAGCTACCGTCGGGGGAACAGAAAGTTAGTCAGGAAACCCAGAGCCTGGGCAGGCGCAATCCCGAGTCCTACCAACTACGGCAGTAACGGTACAGGGTAGCAGTCAAGGTACAATGGGTTACGGTTGCTCCTGGGTTTGGGCAGAGCTGCAGAGGCGACCACAACCCCATCAGAGCTTTACAATTACAGACTTATAGAACACATTATCGATCAGAACACTGTAGATTAATGAGAACTCAATCTATTACAACCATACATTGTTTTATGCAATAAGCCATTGTAGCTTAATACAGAAACCAGCAGGACGTAGCAAGGTAAAAGCCCCAACCCTAATTAATGGGAGTGCCTAATAAAGTTTAATAAAGACACAAGTTAACAAACTTAGTCATAACTGACACTGCAGAAAATGTGCAAAGATTTGTTATGGAAACTTATAATAAACCATATTAGTCATTTTGTTTTTTTGCAGGGGTACCTAGCATTACCTTCATCCTAAAAATCCTTCATCCATTAATTTGTATTAATTTAGTAACGCACCAAACATTTCGCTGTTCTATCCTATGAGATTTTAAGAGATCTTACTTTCAAATCTGTGCCACGTGAAGTTAAATGTCATCACTTTCCAGAATTTCAGAGAGTCATTCCCTCCTAATCATATGGCCTTTAGTCCCAGAGTTACAATTACTTTTAAGGTGCACAGTTCCATTCCTCAGTGTACCTCTCAACTAGCATTCTGTAAAGTAAGGTTTGCCAGGACTATTTTTTTTGGAACTCTCCCCCCCTCAAAAGCGAAACAAACAGAATATTTTCCGAAGTGTTTTTGACCTGTGGTGCAGATACAATAAGATAGATACAAGAACTACACGAGCTGAAACAGAACTGAAATCCGAAGTCCATCCATAATTATGGGCCTAACAAACATCAGATTATAGTTTCTATACCAACAACTTCGTATGACTTCTCATTATAAAACTTCTGCGACTAATTTAGCTGCATTAATCATTGTTAGTTCACTATCTTCGATTTGGCCATTGCCTGAAATCTCGCAAGAGTCTACAGCTAATAAACGGATAAGAATAGGTAGTTGGGGCAGGTAGTTCAGCGACGACGAGAAAAGATAATAAACAAATCCAACTGACGTTCTCAATCTTTCCTACTAGTACTATCTCGTGACGGTAACACGCTGACAAACCAGAAATATCAAACACAGTACACAATTTCTATTGATCGATGGAAACATCGTTATCTGATATAATCCCGAACTATATCAGCATTAGTATGCTACACTGCAGTGCGAAATATCACGTCTAGAAAGAAATGTACATTGCAGCACCTTACTAACTATGGAACTCCGTGCTGTGTATCATAAACACCAGCTAGCTAGCTAAAGTAGTTATTTCCTTCTTTCTGGCTATGGTGTTCAATTGGGTATTTAATCCCTCTCAGACGCGGCCTCACCTCGTTTGTTTTTGGTGCCGTTTTTCTTTGCTGTAATAAGTTCTTGGTCTATTTTTTTTTCTAGAAAATCCTGTTTCTTCGTCAACATTTCCTCCGTGTCTCGAAGTCGTTGGATCGCCTCTTGCGGGCTCGGAGATTTTCCTCCTTTTCCCCCGCTGCCAAATAACTTTCCGAACAAAGACATTGCGAAACTTCAAAATAACTGACAATATATCACGGTCTCAAAAAAAAATAACAAAAAAATCAGCGAGAAATTGTATTTGTAGGCGGCGGTTTGACTGTCAGTAGTTGCGGTCCTGTTGTTGTTATTTCTGCTTCCTACTGCCTACCAGGCCTCGTGATGTCAGCACGTCACTAGGGCGTGTGTCACGCTATATCACTGTATCGCACAAGGGACTTTTCTTTTTTCCCTGAACTTTGACTGGCAGGCTGATCTTCAAATATACAAAAAATTTCTTATAACTACTGTTTTAGATCATAGTCAGGTGTTAGTTAGATTTAGCTTACCAGTTATGTTTAACTTAGGAATCTTACAGGGAGTTGATTAGCTGGTATGGTTTGAAAGATCTACAATTTATTTTTGTGTTGTATTATTGCATTACTGTAATTAATGTATTAACGCCTTATTTATTTTGTAATTTTAGCATTTATCCCCAGGTTTATGGGTCTCTAATTGGGATGTAAATTCAGTCTTATTCTCTAGCTCAAAAAAATAAAAGCTTTTGCTTAACTGCTGTTTACTTTATACATTACATTTCCTTGTGTAAATATACACCAAGCTGGAATATGTAATCAC
>JAOYSI010063877.1:0-58474 GCA_025775065.1 Hiodon alosoides | reverse complement strand
CTCTGTATAATCATTGTATTCTATGCTGGTGTTAAAATAAAACTGATTGAGTGAAAACTTCAAAACATTCTCCTATCATCAAAGAACACGCGAGGACTAGAGTAGATAGAATTTCGTCCTCGACAGAAGGCATTATAAAAAAGCAGGGTCCCGATAAGAAGCCAACTTCAGCCGCATAGTACAGCTGAAAGTGGAGAAACAAGAAGTTACGTTACACAGTTCATAAGCGAATAAGTGAGGTATGGATCCTCCATTCCGGCTCCAAAATGGCGTCTACACACACAATAATCGAAATCGGTATGTATTTTCGTTTACCTCCTTTTTTTGTTTTAACTCCCTTCTGTTTCTGTAATTTTTTCTCTCCTCCGGGTCGGGTTTTAAATTTCTGTTTTCCTTGAGCCATGGTAGTTCTTCTAAGCGTATAGAATTGTGGGACAGTGGGGTAGAGATCGAATGGCATTGTGGGATACAATCACTTAAACTGTCGTTTGGTAGTTGAAGCTGCTATACTAAAAATAGAAAGACACCGACAAAGGGCGTGCAAAAGCTTTTGACCACTCAAACGTGTTTAGTTGTTCTTCGCGACTTCCAGTTCTGTTATTTATTATCATGTTCTTGTTTACTGAATTTCATCTTTTGAATTAAATATTATCCTGAGGGATGAATTTCTAATATCCATGTGTTTAAAAAAAACAAAAACAAAAAACTCCCACACTTCAGTTCACACTTCTTTATTTGACTCGTGAAAGAAATGCAGTATAGAACATATACATATTAAAAAAGACATCCAGTTAAACCATTTCCACAGAATACAAAACGGAACACGGTTGTGATTGATAACAATTACACCTTCACAGAAAGGCTCTTACATAATGCTGCAAGCCACTCTCACGCATTCACAATTACCACTGGTTTACTGGCCAACGGCAACACCTGGAATAATCTCGGGAGCCCGGCAACGTTAAACAGGTTTTACTTTGATGTCCAACGGAACCATGATGGCATAAAGCCCTATCTTTGGCATCTGAAACCACAAAACCAATCTGAATACTATGATAAACTTTGTAATAGAAAAGTTATTGGTTCCAGCCAATATACAGTGGTTTTAGGAAAAGGAACGGTCAGGTCTGAATTAGTTGGAGGTTCAGTTTTGTGCACTCAGAGGTTGTTCATGACAATGCTAAGGTTAAAACATTTTTGGCACTTTGTATCTGACAATTAAGTTTTGGAATGCAGACTTTTGGCTTGTCAGTATTGTATGAGAGGCCTATCAGTCATGGTCTTAAACCACAGTTCATCACTAAGAATCACAGAAGAAAAAAAGTATGAATTAAATTAAACTAATCATTTTTCACATCATGAAATGGCACAATCAGTCTTATACAGATGGTGAAGATGCTACATTATCCTCGACCGTTACTCCCCCTTCTGCTTTAGTGTCTCGAACATAAAATGACACATAGGGATACTTTCAAACTCTCCCTTCACAAGGCGCAACGGACAATCACAGCTCCTGATGGATCCCTTGTCCTGGAGAGGCTCCAGGTTGCAGAACCCTATCCACTGGGGTGCATGTATGGTTGGAGCAGTGGGAGATACAGTTGTGTGTAGGTGGGGTGGGGTGTCCATTAATAGGGCTCCCTGTTGCTGAAGCAGAACAGTGGGGTAACAGGTAGACAGAAGGAAGATTTCATTTTTATCTAATCTCATTGCAGAAAAAAGACAGAAATTTTCCTGGTCATTTTACATAATTTATCGAGAATTAGTAAATATAACTGGACATATCCCACACACCATATCTGTCTTGAGGTGGGACAGCATTCGTGCGTGTTTATATCATTAGCGGTACCCTCCTTCCGCCTTTCGTGCCTTCGCCGTCATTGTCCACCCGCTTGGGTTTTTCCGCCTGTTTGACAGTAAGGCAGTGAGGAGCGGCAATAACCGCCCCTTTGGTGGGGTGGGATGGGGTGGGTGGCAGTGACATTCACTGCGGCGAGTCGGTCAGGTTACTGTGTGGCAACACACTACGCTCAAATTGCCCATGTGATGTTAAACAGTTCAAATCCATTGCATCAGTGGTGTCCAACTCTGGTCTATCCAGTCTGCAGGGTCTGCTGGTTTTGAAGCTACCCATCAATTAGTATCTGAATTACACCTGAAAACACCAAGTAAGACTATTCCTAATACAATTAAAGACTCTGATTAAACAACTAACCGGTGAGCTAGAAAGAAAAGCAGCAGATCCTGTGGCCCAAAAGGACAAAAAATGGACATCTCTGTATTTTGTTGTTTGCTCAAAGAATTGTTTTTCAAACCCAGGGGATCTCATATTGTAGCGTTTCAGCAATCTTTTTGAGTTTTAAAAATCGGTTTTGCTTCTAAAACACATCTATACCACTTTCTGAATAGAACAAATATGTTAATATAACATTTTCATTTGGTACAATTCTATTTTTTATCTTATGGGTTTAGTTCTTTATAGATTAGTATTTAAATTATTTTGCATGTATGCTACGGTGCATTTTATATATTTACAAATGGGCTGAAACTGTTTATACATGTTATATGTTATACATGTTGTACATCTGTTTATTAGTAAGGAAACACATTCTTTCCCTCCTACGGGACACCAAATAACCTGTAACCCACCAGCTCAGTAATACATATCGTAGAAAAGGTAAGTTTTTTTTTGTTATACCTCAATACAATATTCATTTATGCCTCGCTCAGACTACTATATGACTGTATTATTAGTATAAGGTTTTGGGCTGGATCAGAGCGCAGAAGTGGAAGGCAGAGACTGCTCTACACAACCACCGGGATTTCAGGCAGACCGATTAGGGAGAAAGGGCCAAGAAAGGCAAGCTAGGGAAGGGACGGGGCAGGACACAGTTTGTGTCTCTGTGTATACGTAGAACATGTGGCTGCGTTCCTGGGTGAATGCTGTGTGTGTACGAGGCACACACGCCTGTGTTCCTGGGTGAATTGTGCAGTACTGTATGCATATAAATGTGAGTCTGTTTCAATGATGTCGCTGTGCGTGTGTCTGTTAAGACGGCTAAGAGTGAACATGATTGCAGGTGCAGTGGTGCACGGGCGACCAGCTGAGGGTGCTCAGAGCGCAGTGAGGCGCCCAGTCAGCGCAGCCTGCAGCTCCGAGGGTAGGAAGACTCCCAGCTCGGTGATTATGCCACCAGTAATCAGCTGGTGTGGGGTGACATCAAAGGCTGGGTTCCACACATCGATGCCTGCAGGTAGTGAGAGAGAGAGAGAAAGAGAGAATAGCATTTTGAATAAAGTACAAAGACCAAATAAACAGGTTTAAGTATTTTTTTGCACTCAGCAAACATTGAAAAAACAGGTTAATTATCTAGCTAAAATGCTTTTATATGGGGTGACTAGATGTGCCCGATTTTAATTCTGTCCCAAATGGCCCATGGTATCAAAAATTTGTCTGTAAAAATAAACTAAATTCTATAAAATCAGTTCGGATCCATTCTTATCGGGAATATACAGTTAAAAAGTCAGAGCAACTGTTGATTTTATTGCCATGTTTTTTCAAGGCTTCAAAAGTTATGCATCGCCAAAAAACTCTTACTTTCTAGCACATTTTGTCAGTATCTGTCCATCACTAAGAAACTAAAATGTGATTTTAATGACCAACTTAAAACAACTTTCCTTAAAAAATCATCCATTTTGTGCACAATTTACAACACATTCTTGATTGCCAGTGGGTGAAGAACAGTTTTGAAAGAGCATGAGAGTGCCGCTGAATACATGTCGGCACTAACTGCCTGTGCTAGCTCAATCTCAGTTACTTTTTAAAAGAATCTTACAAAATGCAAGTGTGACTATATTATAGTTTTGTTGAATCCCAAAGGAAAAAAACTACTGTTATTCTAAAGTAAACCCCTTATATTAAAAATGAACCTGATTTTAACTTTGGAAAATATTTCCACCCTACTGTTGTTATAAGTTCATTTTAAATTCTTTCTTACTTTAGATGAGGTCCTCGGTTTTAACGATGGATGACCTATTTTAAACTGTACATTGGTTAAAGTAAAAAAATAAATAAATAAATAATAATAAATAAAAAAATAAAAATAAAAAAAATAAATATATATATATAAAACAGAATTTCGGATAATGCTTTAATTTGTGTTAGTTATCACTCTTTAGCTGGCTAACAAAATGAGATGACAAGTGCCATAATTAGCTCGAAACAGGCAAAATTACATTTCGTCAAGGTCATGTTGACAGACACAGTTGAGGTTGGGCATCTCCACTGAGATGAGGAGTTCACATCGACCTAGCGTATATCTATTATTTGCCTATTATGCATGCATCCCATTGCTTTTATATGTACTATAAGCATCTATAATTATCTTCTTTTACAAGGGTTTCAAACCTGGTCCTCCTGGGGAAGCCTCTATGTGCCAGTTCTCCTTCAACCTCCAATCTCTAATCCCCCAGGATATTGAAGCTGTTAATTGAACCGTTTTAATTAAGCTGATTCTCAGTATTGGGTAATTTCAGCTGAAGGCTTCATCAAGGAAACAGCTGTTACTCAAAACCAATCAAGAATTCTATCTCTGGCCCCTTCGTTCCCCTTTCGGTGAATTCAGGTCTGTCTTCCTGAACCACCTTTACTGGAAAGCCTGCCCCCTATCACATTCCTCAGGTGATTCAAATACTTGCTCTCTTCTACCCCTCAACCACAACGGTTGGTTTACTTCCCCCTCTACCTGGGGCAGCGATAGGGATGCCGTTGATGCTGGTAAGCTCCTCTGGGGGGCGCTCCTCGATCACAATGTCCCTCCCGCTCTCCAAGCTCAGGTCACAAGATGTGCTGGGGGCTGCCACATAGAAGGGTATCCCATGGTGCTTTGCAGCAATGGCCAGCTGATAAGTGCCAATCTTGTTGGCAGTGTCCCCGTTGGCGACCACCCTGTCAGCCCCCACCACAACCGCTGTGTAAGGAGGAACACACATACAGTGAGTTACGTGCTTACGTCTCAAACGAAAAAAAAGTACTGCATGGCCCTCTGTGGGGCCCCATGGCCCCCCCTGGCCCGTGCAAAAATGTTCTTAGGTCCAGAGTTTGTCCATGTCTAGCTGTGAAAATTAAAAGATAATTGATAAAAACTAACCACAGCTACATAGCTGTGGATCCATGCCTAAAGCTTGATTTGCCTGACCGTTGGCACGTTAGCTACCTTCCTAACTTACTACAGTTAGTTAGCTAACATTTAGAAAGACTAAACACAAACCAAATATATTTAATGATGCATTAACAATATTTAGAGATGCATTATTGTTAAGCTTTGTCAATGTCATAAAATGTTACGTTAGCTAGCTAGACTGCTTTATATCTTGATAAAACGTTAAATCACTTAAATCGTTAGGTCCACCACACAAGTGGCATATATGGTGGCATATATCACCATCTATTATTTTAGCATTCATTTAGGAAAGCTGTGTTTCTCTAGCTGTAACCAGTCAAAGCACTCCCGGTTGAGGCTGTCACACCCCCAATTCCAGATGGGTGTATCAATGGGCTGAAACAGATAAAACAGAAAATTACCCCACCTGATCGCTTCAGCGTTTGTGCTTCTTCGGTTAAGTGTTTTCCTGTACTGCTGCTGACAGGCAACAAGCAGCTCTCTGCTGGTCGGAATACTGCATTGGTATACGAGTCTGTACTGAATGTAAAAATTTCTTCCATACTCCGTGCTCCAGTGCTCAGGAGTTCTAACTCTTGAGTATGCCGCAGAAGGATGGGAGCATTTAGCATGGGTGAACGATTTCCCCCAAATTTTAAGCCACCAGTCACACACAATCAAGCACAGCAAAGAAAGGATTGACCAATTACATACTGGATTCCGCTTGGAGTTTGAACCAATAGCAATAAATATATGTTTGACTTGGAAAAACACTGGCACTAAAAACCCACACAAAAATTCATACCAGCACACACACACGCGCACAAATGGGCAAACACATATACATTCATACACACACACACAAGCCAACGCGTACACACACAAACACACACACATTCAGACAAACCCAAAAAGCATACATGCACAAAGAGACAGCCCAACCTGTAATCCCTCTCTCCCTCATGGTGAGTGCCGCCATGCTGTCAGTGATGAGGGTGGCAGGAAAGCCCTCTGCCACTGCCTCGTAGGCCGTGAGCCTTGCACCCTGGTTGTAGGGCCTGGTCTCGGTGCAGTAAACCCGCTTCAGCCGGCCCAGTGAGTGCAGTGAGCGCACCACCCCTGCAAGAGCACACCACACCAAGAGCAGGTCAAAGACACCAGAGGGGTCTAACGCTCAATGAAAGCATTCTTTTGTACCTGGTATATTCATGGGTGACAGACAAAAATAAACCGACGCATCACCAAAAAAACAACAACCGGAGAACAAAAAAGGACGTGCACTCTGTTTGCAAAATGAAATGCATTAGCAACGTGTTGGGTTGGTATGGTTAAAGTAATAATAATAAATGCACAATTGTCAGCTTGAAAATGAGTCACACACAAGTCCAGCTGCCCTGCCACCCCATGCCTCTGTGCTCACCCAGGGCGGTGCCATAGCCTGCAGTGGCCAGGGATCCTGTGTTACAATGCGTGAGGATAGTGACGGAGTCTTTGGGGACCCCCGACAAGATGTGCTGGGCCCCATAGTTCCCGATCTTCTTGTTGTCGCTGACGTCCCGCTCCAGCATGTCTTCGATCCAGCCAATCGTACTGTGAGAAAGCCAGCGTAAGGAGGGGGCATGTTACAGATTCTGAGTTGTAACGAGTTAGCTATTTTGAGAAGACCCTACTCATTAAAATAATTCACTTCTTTGGATTCCCATAATTTTCTTCATCACTAGAATCACGCAGGGCTTGTTTTCTGGAAAAACTGATCTCCTAAATAAATTCATCAGAAATTAAATACTTCAACTGAGGACTGTGAAGGACTTAATTTGAAGGACCTGTTTTCTTTTTGTCTGCACCAAGTTTCATAATCCCTGCCCCCTCTTATGAACCTCTCAGCACAGAAGACAAGGGATTACCCACAATTTGGCCTGTAATACCCACAATTTGCCTGTTGTAATACAGCAGGACATAAAATATACATTTCCCATTTTGTCCACCCCCTCTCCTTCTCCCTCGCCCTCTCCTTCCCTCTGTTCCCACACCTCTCTCTAAGCTGCTCTGGCGTCTTCTCCATGCTCTCGTTCACAGTGAACTCCATCAGCTCGCGTGCAGCCCGGCCCATGTTAACGGCAGTGGGCCTTGCAGATGTCAGGTGACTGAGTGAGTCACGGATAAAGGAGACCAGGTCATCCCCCCCGGCACCCGCATGCAGCTCCACGGCCAGGCTCAGGCAGCCAACGATTGCAATGGCCGGGGCCCCCCGCACCTGGGGAAGACGCAAAGAGGGACAGAGAGAGAGCTACAGGATCACACTCACAAGAGAAGTGCGTAATTATACACAAAAAAGCAGCAAAGGTCGATAAAGATGCTGATGTCACTACACCTTGAGTAAGACTTGTTTCAGCCCCCAGGGCAAACGAGAGAATTAGAAACAGTTAATAATGGACACAGCAGTGTATTATGGTCAGGGTTATGGTTATGGTTATGTTTAGAGTTAAAGTGCATTATTTACTTGTTCAGCTGAAATTGGTCCAGAGAGACTTACATCTGACACATCAAACAGTACTGAATCAATTCAGCAGAAGTACTCCACTCAAGAGCAGTACCCCACCTTGGGTATGATATGACAGGAGGTTAAAGTAATTAGTTGTAGGAGCAGAGCCATCTAACATTATGTCATTAACGTATGTCCATCAGATTGTACTGAGATATCATGTTGATGAGCAATCTTCAATTCACGTTGAACCTGTAGGACTGTTGCTAATTGTTTTACGTTGCAACGGATTACGGCCGAGTATAACATCACTTCCCGTCGCCATCGACCAACGCTGCTCCTAGCTTTCACTGTGATGTAGTGCGAGGGTGCACTTCGTCGATATCACACCTCGCAATGATATGAGGAATAAAGAACAGTAGTGGTGGACACCGTGCATGAACGCCCCCCCCCCCCCAAAAAAAAACTCCCGGACACAGTATGCAGCTACTGAGATCACGCATTCATATGTAAATTGACATTCAGGCAAAAGCAACATACTGCACATACGATCACACAAAGACCAGCCCAACGCTTAAACCGACACAAAGGCGAGTACAGTCACAACGATGCAACTGTAAAGATTATAGGATAACAGGCTAATTAAGACACTTTCACTGACAGGCAGACAGGACAACAACGCAACGGTGACGTTCTGAGGAAAGGAAATCAAGAACTGTTGGCTTGCCTTCATCGTCTTGATCGCCTCGTAGCCATCCCGGACCGAGCGGATCTCATCGAACACGCTCTCCTGCGGGAGAAGTAGCTGATTCAAAATTTGCAGGGACCCGGCCCGGTACCGGATCGCTTCCAGAGACATGGTCCGCGAGATATGCACCACACACGTGGTACTCGTACGACACGGTACCTCGGTCTTCTTTCTTCAGTTGTCAGATTTTATGCGGGGATTGGGAATGGATCGGTTGCAGAAACAAATGGCTTGAAAATTAATGCAGAAATCCAGAACCTCACACTGACAGAGACACGGAACCACGTGTCCTCTATGGCAGGAAACTCTGCCTCGTTGTCCACGCCCACGTCTCGCGCTCAGTTTCCCCCCTGCTCGCGACAGACTCAGTTCCTTTGTTTGAAAATCATTGAAATTAGTTATATTGGGAAAACAGGGGGCCACGGCACCACACCAATAATACATAGCTTGTCTATTCATCTTGGGGCAGCAAACACGGATGTTTTTCTTTCCCATCTTTCTCTTTATATAGCCATGGCCAGAAAAAAAGAGCCTAAGACGGACATGTCAACGCACCTTTAGAAAATGAAGTAACGACACCACAACCATTTTGGATATTTCATTTTATAACGTTTAATATAGTTATTTTCATACTTACAATACAATTCTGTAATAAACATGTTATCCAGGTTTTCCGGATCAGTCGGGGTACAATAAAGTTTAACTAAAAATATATAGTCAAAGCGGTACTTGTTAATAGCTTCATCAACTTCCATTAGCATGTGGACTGATTTAGCACGGTGTGATTGAAAGTAAATCTAATTCCAGTTTCTTATCCCAAGGCGTAAAAGGTAATAGTAAATAATCCATGTGTGTTTCCCGCAAAATAGTTCCAAACATTAGATTAATCTGTTGCTACGGTAAGGCTGTGGTAATGGAGAAGGCAGGTTCTGATGCAACATGGTCACGACCATGATCGGGGTCGGGATTGTGACACGGATTTTCGTAGTAGAGACATCAGCAGGTAAGGTATTCTCTCTATGCCCTTGTGGTTACACTGCAAACCATTGTCATCAAAAATAGTTGTGAATAAAGCAACAATTAAACAGAATCTCAGCCATTCCTTCCTCCTGGTATGCACTCTCTCCAACCCGACTTTTCCATTTTGGTTACGACAACATTTCATTTACTTATTTAAATTTTGTGTTTTTTGGTGCTAGCATGCAAGTCATTACCCTATAAAAAGGGGGAAATGTTCAGGAACAGCACTCTCCTCGCCATGAGGCACACAAAGAGAGGCTAAGCGGCAAGCAGGACAATGCCTTTTCTAACAAGAAGGTAAATTATGTGGCCCCTGCATGAAAGTGACACTGAGCCCAGATGACAGAAACGGTAGTCACACGCTCTCTCTCTGTATTAATGACACAGCCCAGACAATCGAGAAGTGACTCACACATGCCCGCATCCTTTCTCCGGCCCGGGCCAGCCTAGACCCCACAATTTTAAAAGTTTACAGAAAACTGCAATTAAATATAAAATAAAAAAAGATGCAAGTGGGACCACCCATAACAGGATACTAGTGATACTAGCATCCAGCCTCTTACTGTCCAGGATTCACTAACTAAGAATCACACAAAAAGGTTAATCTCTCGGCTCAGGTCGTACTAAGCAGAAGATTACTGCATATAGTCAAAAAATGACCAAAACCTTCCCACTCCTTAAATATGAGTGTTTCTTGTGGAAAATCTTCATATTACCAGAACTAGAAAGCTAAAAACACACACACATGACTCCCTTTCCACTTCTACCCAACACCTAGAGTGTAATTAATAGTGAATAATTATCTTTCTCCATGCTTTGTGGTGAACTGAGCGAGTGTGGCCCCAGGGCTTTAATGATGGAATGGTGGCAGTCTCAGTGCGTCGGATTATGTAAAACCATCTGTCATGTCTCACAGGAGTCAATATGTGGGTCTGTGCTTGTCTGTATGTGTATGTATGCATGTGCCAGTATGTCTCTGCTCGTCTGTATATGTACGTGTGCCTGTCTGAGCTCATGTGTGCATGTTACGGTGCTCCTCCATGGTGTGTTAGCAGTAACCCATGCCTCAGTCCTCCTTCACACTCAGAGCAAACGACGACTCCTCCTCAGAGACTCCATCTATTGAGGAATGAGACAAATAGGCACTCTGAACTACAATGGCCAAACAGCACAGTTTAAACAGTGATAAATCACCAACCAACATTGAAAGGGAACCGGCCAATAGTGACAGAACAGTAGCCAATAGAGATAATACCAGTAAATAGTGAGAAAGCACCAGCAAATAGTGAGACAGCAGCAGCCTAAAAAGAGCATTAGCCAACAAGAACAGCATCCAATAGTGAGAGAACCATATACAATACATGAGAACACGTAATCAACAGTCTGAAAAGTAAAGGAAAAACAAACGCCCTATGCCAGAAAAGATGAGCTGAAAATGGTCACCTCATTTTCCACCATCTTCAGCTTCCAATGGGCCTTCTTGGCAGCATCCTGTGTATAGATATTAGCAATACATTTACAGTCGGGTCTATTGGATTGGTTCACCTCAATCTCCTGACGTACACCAAACAATCCCGCTACCCACCCGGTTGCCCTGGCTAGAGAGCTTCCTCACAGAGTCGGAGAGGCTTTTAGAAATTCCACACAGGGCATGTTCATATTCTGAGGGAGGAACCGAGAAAAGTTACTTTAAAAAAAATATCAGCAGTGGAGATGTGTGATGGTGGATGTTAGCAGTGAAGATGTGTGATGTACCTTTGAGCAGAGCCTCAGACGGCCTCACAAGCTGTTCTCTCTGCCACTGTAGCCGGTGAGAGAGGTCTCTGTGCAGCTCTAGGAGGTCTCCAGGTGGCTCCTGTTTGTTCCGCTTGTACTCTAAAATCTGGGGGAGGGGGGCACACACGTACAGATTCAGATGAATACATGCATTACACATACCAAAAGTATGTGGACACCTACTTGTCAAACATCTCATTCCAAAATAATGGGTATTAACATGGAGTTGGTTCCCCTTGCTGCTATAACAACCTCCACTTTTCTAGGACGGCTTTCTACTAGATGTTGGAATATTGCTGCAAAGACTTTCTTCCCTTCAGCTGCAAGAGGATTAGTGCAAGCTAATGTTGGGTGAGTAGGCCTGGTTCACATTCTATGTTCCAATTCATCCTGAAGGTGTCAAAGCTCTGTGCAGGCCAGGTTCTTCCACACCATTTCTGCATAGACCTTGCTTTTGTGCACTTATTGTTTCCACAAAGTTGGAAGCACAGAATCGTCTAGAACGTATACTACAGCAAATTATTCCTCTTCCACCGATCATTACATTCGGCACTATGTATTCAGCCAGACAGCGTTCTCCTCGCATCCGCCAAATCCAGATTCCTCCGTCTGACAGCCAGATGGTGAATCTTGATTCATGACTGCAGAGACCAATCGCAAGTCCAATGGCTGTGAGGTTTACACAACTACAGCCAACATTTGGGATAGAGCATGGCTTAGGCTTATATGCGGCCTTGGAAACCCATTTTAGGAAGGTCCCAATGAACAATTATTGTGCCGACGTTGCTTCCAGAGGCAATTTGGAACTCAGTAGCGAATGTTGCAACGAAGGACAAATTATTTTTACATGCTTCAGCAGTCGGCGGTGCCATTCTGTGATCTTGTGTGGCCTACCACAAGATCACAAGCTGTTGTTGCTCCTAGATGTTTCTAGCAGGGCAGAAATTAAAAGCCACTGAGCTCTTCAGTACAGGCCATTGTACTTCTAATGTTTGTCTATGGAGATTGCATGGCCGTGTGCTTGATTTTTTACACCTTTCAGCAACAGGTATGGTTAAAATAGCCGAATTCACTCATTTGAAGGGCTCTCCACCTACTTTTGGCTTTTCAGCTTACATTCACATGTATACACACACTTTCACGCACCTTTCTCTCCATTCTTTCCTTATCATCCTGGAGCAGGCTGCAGCTGTAAAGCGTGTACTGGGGTGGTGATCGACTGCAAGAGAACATTACAGACAACTTCATTGTAAGTCCTCCTCACTGAGCCCTCGGTAACACCCCAAAGGCTCCCCACCACTGTATGGTCCAAAACGGTCACATCTCACTGTCCCCTCATCTCCTCATGTCTCACCACTCATGTTATTTCACCCCAAGATCACTGGAAATGGATTTATTAAACAGTGAGATTAACAACACTAATTAATTTAAACAATACAGAATAAATGACTGAAATCAAAAGGGCAGTGCATTAAAATGAAGAGTACATTATATGAAAATTTACAAAAAATTATGTAGCGCGGGTCCGTAAAAATGTTCGGTATTTAAAGCTCACAGGGCAAAATTATGCAACTTTGTAATCTGCATCTTTCTTTGATTCGTGATATCTGTCTTCCACTCTCTGTGTGGCCTAACTCCACTGTGTATCTCCCTATATCTGTCTCACTAGCTCTCAGCCTCTGTAACTCTAGGGTCATGCCTGTATTCCTGCCTCTCTACCTATTTTGCCGTCTGTCTGCCTGCCTGCCTGCCGATCCAGTGTTATTAAGGGTGTTAGTACAGTCGACAGCTACAGGTAATTCTGGTTGGGTCGGGTTCCGGGGAGCTCAATGTGTTTATAGGACCATGCTGACAGATGATCTGCAAAGAAACAAGATCTGTGCAGACACTGGGAAATTACCATGACAGCTAAGACAGCAATTACAGCAAAGACAGCTGTCTTGTGAGTCTTTTGCTGCCCTTGCTGGCTTCGGTGACACAGAAAATGGCAAACACCAGGTTAAAGGTCAGGGTTGGGAGATGGCGTGGGGACAAAACCAACACTCGGGGGGGAGACTACTTTCCAATTCTGCAAACACGGACAGACAGACGGGGAAGGACACATGGGTACTCACCTGGATTTCACGTTTTTTATTGGATTGTTTTGAAGCTTAGGTTTTGGAACTGCAACCTAGTGTGAAGTTTGAGAAACACACAATAAGGTCTTCCGCTTGACTATCAGGAAAATCAGTGCCATGCATGACAATGTAGTCGAAGGATGACTGAAAACACAGCATCCACACATTTTTCTATCTCAGGGTGCTACCGTTTCTTCCTGCTCTCCTACCTCTCTCGAAGGGGGCTCAGAGATGGGGTCCACGACCAGCCACTTCTCTGTGATGGTCTGGAGCTGTGGACCTCCCAGCGGCTCCCGAATCTTCACCCACACCTCCAGACGCCCCCCAGTGGCCCTCCGTCCATCCAGGACCTGGTACAATGTGCACATGAGGTTGGGAGGGAGGGAAAGGGCACAAAGTGGAGGAACAAACCGCTTTCTCTCACCTCCACCAGCTGCCTGATCTCACATTGGGTCTCAAGGAGGTCCAGCTTCAGCTGAGCGTTGCCCACCACCTTCTCGGTCTTAAACAGTCCGCTGCAGGATGACAAGTAGTCACCATCTCGTACACCTAGTCAGCCGCCAGCAAACACACACACACACACACACACACAAACTGAACTGGCAAACCAAAACTCGCTACCTAGGAAATCCAAAAGTGGAAGCAAGCCTCACCCCTTGTGAATAATCTCGAATTTGATACCCTTGGTTTGGATGACTCGCTTAAATCCCCGATGGCTTCTGCTAATGTTGAGGTTGAACTTCTGCTTAAACTCTTGAGTGTGGAACAAAGAAGGCGATACAAAGGAGTTAAAACAGTAGGTGAGAAGAGGACTGATAGAGGGACATGGAGGGGTTTAAACTGGGCAGCTGGTGGTGTAGTGGTCAAGGTGGCAGGCTTGTAACCGGCATGTAACTGAAAGGTTGCCGGTTCAAGTCTCAGCCCAGCTATTGTACCCTTGAGCAAGGTACATAACCTGAATTGCTTCAGTAAAATAACCAGCTGTATAAATGGAAGGATATAGAAACGTAAGCTCTGTAAGTTACTTTGGATAAAAGTATCTGCTAAGCAACAAAAATGTAAATGTAAAACAGTATGAGAGAGGGAAATTGAGTTAAACATGGAACAAGAGAGGGACACTGAGGAGTAGGAGAAAGGGACATGGAGAAGGACACTGAGGAGTTAAGAGTATGAGAGAGATACATTGAGGAGTTAAAACAGTAGGATAATGGGGGCAGAGACGGGGACACTGAGAATATAAAACATGGAAATGGAAATGTTAAAAAAGTTGGTGTGATGGACGTGGAGTAGTTAAAACAGTAAACAGTAAAAACACATGAGGGGCATGCAGGGGTGACCGCCGAGAGGCGAGTCAATCCAACAGTCAACTAAAGATCTCAGCAGACTGCAAGGCTCAATCAACGGTCAAGATGCTGTGATGAGCAAGGTCAGAGTTTCTGGGGCTTGGAATTTCAGTGAGGGGATGCACGCTCACCTGGGCAGTTGGTGTTTTTCACACTGACGGTCTTGTCCCGCTGGGCTTCCTCCTGGGGGAGAGGGAGGATTACAATGGGTCCACTCGCAGCAAGCAGCAGGAGTCTTTCAAAAGATATCGAGTGTCTCACCGAGCTAGGAAACAGGAACTCGAAGGACACGCTAGTGTTCAGATCACTGGGAGAGACTCCTGGGTAGACAGAGAGATTAATGCTTAATTTGATTCTGTCATGCTAATAAAGCCTTAATTTATTTGAATTTGAATTGAGAGAGAGATAATTGACTTTTAAGAATTCTTTATATGAACCTTACACAAATAAAGAAGGACAAAACTACCAGGAGCAATTAAAATGAACATGGCATAACTCCTTGTTATAGACATACCAAGGAGTGCCGGGAAAGGAATGTCCTGCATGTTCATCCAAGGCCAGCCTGTAGACTAAATATCTACAAATCGCCATAGGGATTCAGCGATTAGAGTTCTCAGTTCATCCAGAGACTTTAGCAGCACACAGACCGGTTTGAGTCTAGTGCACAAGTGCCACTAGAGTACACCACCCTCCTGCAGCCCTCAGGTGAGTCAGCTTTGAGCAGCTCAGACCCACCAGGACAGCACCAACACTCTGTGAGCACATCCACCAGTGCAGGGGCTCCTCAATCACCAATGGCCCTGGGAGGGTAACTTTAATATCACAGGACATGACAAATCCCTGCCATGTATAATGCACTAAAAAAGTAGTAATAGACAGCATCACCCAGAGCTCTCACTGCAGCAGCTCACTGGACTCACTCAGAACTCTCAATACGGCAGCTAACGGCTATATCAATAACTAACAGACAAAGGCATAATTAAACTCTGCGAGCATTGTTTGGTGTTATTTTTTCCCAGTAATAACAATATATTTCTGCAGAATTCTACATGCCAGGTTTATGTGGGATTAGTGTATCATTTTGAGTAGTCTTCATTAGTGATTGTTTCCTACTTCATTGCCAACAATTTGGACAGGAGGATTTATATTAAAGAGCTCCTCTTTATGGCATAAAACCCCAGCGTGTCTCTACTTTAATGCATTCAGACTCAGGAATGTGTAGCTGGTGGCATCCCTACCACAGAGCACTCCAGCCATACACTTCCAGCATTCAAACATACTCTCCTTCTACACATTCTCAGAATGTAGTAACTAATAAATCCTGCCAAAGGCATATATTTTGCTGTATTTTCAAGATTACTGGTAGTTTGAAAATCGTAATAAAACAACATATACCTACACGACACACAAACACATACATGCCCAGACACACACACCTATAAAAACATACCTGAGGGAGCAGACAACTTGACACCCTTCACTATGGTCAATACCATGTCGTTATTGGTCAGCTCAGGGAAGATCCTACAGAAGAATTAGCCAGTTTAAGAGGGGAGAGAGGGAGAAGAGGGGGGGGGGGGAGAAAAAGCAAGAGGTCAGGGTGCTATTTTTCGTCAATCAAATCAGGTTAGGAGCATGATAATGCGTCTCTTGAGTCCATCTGTAAACATGTAAAGACTTTGCTGAGTTTATGTGTGTGTGTGTATGTGTTTGTTTCTCTCCATTTACTCTTAGGGGCTGAAAATCTCAATGTTCCAATATGTCAGTTTCAGGAGTATTGACGGTTCACTGCAGTTTCCTATTCTGCTCCAGGACCGATTCATCCTCACAGGACTGGTGAACTAGATGCTATGTGATGCTGTCTCAAATGGCCGGGGGGCACTGTGTTTTTAACAGCAAATGAAGCCCAGGATAATCCAGTGAGCAAAGGCACAATACAAGTGGTTACCGTCACACAAGTCCCACACATGTGATTACCGACACACCAGTCACTCACTTGACGGCGCTGAATGTCCGCTCCTCATTGTGGAACTTGGGAACCGGGTAGCCGTTGCTGTGGGAAGTTTTCAACACCTCAATGTACTTCATGCACTCCTCGGCTAGCTTCTCGAACCTGCAGGAGGGCGGATAACAAAGTTGGCGCTGCTGAGTTAGTGATCTCCCAGACTAGCACTAAATAAATCGCTTTCTTCAAGATTTAACAGATTTTTCCCTGAAAATCCTTCATGCAATTATCTCCCTGGCGCAACAGCTGCACAAAGAGGAGTCTGCCAAGATTTGGAGAGGGGCTCTGACTCACCTGGTGGTCTCGGCCACGTTGCCCATGTGGGTGAACTGCTGGGAGTAACTCTGGCACTTCTGTGGGGGAGAGAGAAGATAACCCCAACATGAAGGAGCCGAGGGTGTGATGGAGAGAGAGAGAGAGAGAGAGAGAGAGAGAGACAGACCTGGTGCTGCTGCCGCAGTTGCTCCATGAGTTGGGCGTACTGCTCTGAAGAACGTGGGGACAGGAGAGGGCCTCGAGGACGCACCAGGGCATAGTCCTCCTCGCTTACTGGTGCGCTGGGCACCTGGGGAGAGGGGGAGGGAGGGTGAGAACAGTAAAGAAATAGAGGGAGAAAGGGAAAGAGGGAGATCGGGTGATATAAGTTAGAGAGGGGGATGTGAAAAGAAGAAAATTAGAGGCCAGAAGAGGTTGAAGGAAGAGAATTAGAGAAGGTAAAGGGAAATTTTTTAAATTCAGAAATTGAGAGGTGGGGGTTGCATATAGAAGAATTTAAACCGCCCTTGTTCTAACAACCCCATAGACTCGCCGTCACCCCCCTCTCTCGTTACCTTGGTGATGTCAACAGGAAGCCCTCCCTTGGTAGCGGAGATCATGTGATCCATCCCCTTGGCGTTACGCAGATGGAGCGCAGCCCCCTGCATGTCCTTCATCTGTTTAGAGCGCAGTGCAGCACGCTGGAACTGCCTCTTTCGTGTCAAAAGGAAGTCCAGCTGCTGCTGGACTGGAAGAAGTGATATCACAGAGAGCATTAGGCCTATAGTGGCACACATTCAAGCGAGCTAGCAACACATTACTGTTATACAGTAAGTGAGCATATTACTAATAACACTGTACTACTCATAAGTAAACCATATTTACACCTAGATATTTATTCCCTTGGTTTTTATCCAAAGAAAATAGATAGAAACGGAACAGCAAAGTAGCATGTAGCAGCAAAGTAGCATGATGGTTAGACAGTGAGCTTTTGTCACTCACTTTGAGTGAGTTTTTTTTCACTTTGTCACCTTCTCTCACACAAGCATGCTTGTGCATACATATTAAGCTTGCTCACAAACACACACCTTTTGACCCCATTTTAAGGCCCTGACCAGGTCCAGTGGCAGGAGCTGCTCCTGTGGTGCCCAAGCCAGGGACAGCAGAAGCAGGGGCCTTGGTTCGCTGGGCGACCGGTCGTACGGCTAGCTTTAGGGAGAACCAGAGAGAAATGTGACCGCTACATGCGCAAAACATACAAATCAGAGCAGCACATTCATTACCAAACCCTCTGACAGGGTGACGGTTAAAGCGAAGTGATAGCAGCACACAAGCCTTACCCTCCAATCATCTTATATGCAGTCTCACACAAGCCTAACCCTAACATTACTTCACATGCAGTCACACACACAAGCATTCACCTTTTCCAATCCCTCAGATAGGCCATCCTCTCCCTCTGCGTCCATGTCCTGGTTGGCCAGCTTCATGGCCGTCTCCAGCACACCAGATAAACTCTGCTCTCCGGTTTCTGTGCCCTGGAGTGGAGCGCACCCTGAAACACGACAGGTAGGCCGTTTGTCAAACCACAACTTGCAGAAAGAACAGAGATAGAAATGTGAAAGACAGTCAGACAGATAAACAGACACTAAGACAGACATAAAACAGAGACAGACACAAACAGAGACAGACATAGTGAAAGTTTGCCAGTAAGACAGACAGAAATACACAGACAGACTGAGACAGTCAGACAGGTACCAGGAGGGACGGGGAGATCAGACAGGTTGATTGGGCGTCCAGCTTTATGGGCTTTGATAGCATCCTGGTATTGCTGCGTTAGATACAGAGACAGGGACAGCGTTAGACAATTATTAGGAAGCTTGTTAGACAATTAACCTGGACTGTTGTTATTGATGAATTAACAAGGTTTTTTACACTGAAAGCTCCATGCACTGACACACTAAACCAAAGATGTGAGAATAAATGTATCTATGCGGCTGTATCAGGGTGTGGACACTGCGTATTGGGGCATGAACACTACAAATCAGGTTGTGGACACTATCAGGGCATGGGTCTGGTATTAGCCCATAATCACCAGGTACTGAACCATGGACATGCTTGTGTCTGCGACAAGCGATTACCTTGACAATGCGCTGGTGCATGCGCGCCTTGCGTTCATCCCCCTTGCTCTTAGCACCCTCTGCTGCCACCTTGTACCTGTCCATTCGCTGCTGCAGAGCCTCGGCCATGCTGTGGGGGGGCGGGAGACCTGGGGGTACAGTGAGCGGCTTGGGAGTTACTGACACACACAGTCAAGAACAGAGGCATATACACACAAACAGAGACATACGCACAAACACACACAGAAGCAACTCTAGCCATCCGCCCTGTCCTTTATAAGAGTGGTTTATCGGGCAGTCCAATAGCGACATTCAACACATATTTAAATCTGGCGGGTCTTTGGGCTACCTTTTACATAGTGCTTGACTGACACCTGAGAAACTAGGTGAGAAGCCTTACTACAGAAATAATTATCTCTATCAGACAATTAATGACTGTAGCAGAAAGAAAATCAACACACAAAATGGCCCTTCAGGACTATATTTTCTATATATATAAGAACTCAGACCTAATATACCAGATGACAACCCTGGTCCTTGAGAGCCATAGTAGCTGTGTGTTTTTATCCCACCTTATCGCTTAATTAATTGAACCTATTATTTTAGAAAAGATTTTACCTATTATTTCCAGGGGTAAATCAGCTGCTAATGAGGTAGCTGAAAAACCTGCACTACGGCTCTCGAGGACCCGGATTCCTGACCCCTGCACTATACATTATGCTTCCAAACCCAAATACTGTCTTACCAGCATCTGACACAGGGGGCACTGAAGGGGAGCCGGCTGTGGGCTGGCTGAAAAACTGGAGGGGAGCCGCTGGGTTCTCAACCGCTGCGTCTGATTTGTCAAGGGGGGAAAAAAGGAGAATGGAGGTGAAAGTGTAACGTCAGGGAGGAAAAACAGAAAAGGCTGAATGTCACGCAGTGTGTACAACCTGTTAACGCCTGTCATCAGCTCATTCACCCCCTGATAATGTCTTTGTGCAAACTCCTTACAGACGCAAAGGACCGAGCTCACAGAAGATCAAAATGATTATTTTATAGTAGGAGAGACAAAGCTGATACAAAACAATAACAGTGTGTCCATTTAATTCAACACGTCAAGAGCAGTTGGTTAAAATATCACTCACATCATGATTTTTTTAAACAATTTTTCTTTGTTATTTTTTTACAAGGACAAGAAATTTGAAACAGAAGATCTGCTTAGTCATCAGTCTGAGGTGCTGGAGTCATTGGTTTTATAAAGCCCTGAGGCATAAGATGTAGAGATGTAATGATCAACACTGACCAAGAGGGGATGGCGGAAGTGCGCCAAGGTCCACTGTCTCTCCTTGGTCCAATGCTTCCACCAATGGGTCCAATTTCTGAAGACAGAGCGTGAGAGACACAGAGAAAAGAATAGACAAAGGAGGCAGAGATTTTAGTTAACAGGGTTCTTACACTTTTCCAAAGTCAAATTCTAGCACTTTTCAAGCATTTTCAAGCTTTTCCACCTTACAACTGTGGTAAATTATATGTTTACATACAAATACGTACTTCATCACATTAAATCAGATGGTATTGTGCTTTAAAAAAAACAAAATTCTACAGCATTCAACAGAAGGGTGACAAATTAAAGGAAAACACGTTTCATGGTTCAAAATGTATCACCTGTCTGTAAGTAGACTTGGCGTCCTATATAACCTGGATGAGTCGATATAAAACAATCACTCAAATAATCACTAGACAATTAACTTTTGCACATCAAAAAAGACTGGCAGATCACACTATAGCCACACGCGCAGACTCGAGTGGAGTTGTTTTCGTTTTATGCACAAAGCAAAAGCAATTAGTTCACTTATTAGATAAAATAAGCCTATTTAGTAAGAGAGCGAATAATTGTGAAAACAATGCAATCACAATTTCAAGCAGTTTCAAGCACTTTATCCAAAATCCAAGCACTTTTCAAACCTTGAAAACACTACATTAAAATTCAAGCATTTTCAAGGATTTCCAGCACCCGTATGGTTTGAGTAATCATGACTAAATAATCCTTAAAAACAGATTTATACTGTTTAGGAATATGTTACATAACCACAATAACCGATCTGACACAAAAATGTTGTCTTAACTGTCCATCACTATGGCATTTGTGGGCATTCCGAGCCAGAATGTCCACGGCTTTGCAGTGCTTATTTCCGGTGGCGTGATGGGGGTACCTTGGCTGTCAGGTAGTGCCGTTTGGCCAGCTCTGTGTCTCCGCTCTGCTTGGCCTGGATTGCAGCCAGTTTGTACTCCCTCTGTCTGCTCAGCACCAGCCTCTTTGCCTCTGGCACACAAACACATAGTCTTGTTTACTGTTTGTTGTGAGGATCACTCAGTCTGAGCACCTAACTCAGTGTGTATCCAACAAAAAAACAAATACAAACAGACAATACCCGAGTGCTGTGCATCCGGCTGGCTGGGAGTCAAAGGGGAGATGAGTGGCGTAACTGGGGTCACAGCTAAAGTCTTCTGAGGCGGTGGCAGTAGGTGTGGTTTGGGAAGGGCCTCCTGCGGGGGTCTCTGATTGACAGACAGGTCAGGTGCACGCTCCGCGGTCTGTGGCTGCTGCTCTTTGATTGGCTCAGTCTGGGGACCAGTTGAGGTTTTGCCTCCCGTGCTAACAGGAGGTGGGATTTCCCCTTCATTGATTAGTTTTCCCTTCTTGACAGACGAAAGCATGGACTGAAGTGTCTGAAGATAAGAGAGAGACACAATTATTACATATTTTCCAGGAATTTGTTGTTAAGAATGCCCCAGGTAAAAGGCACACTGTCCCACTCACCTTCAACCCTCTGTCGTATCTACGTGCTTTGCTGGTTTCTCCCGCCCCCTGGGCATTGGCGATGGCTGTCTGATACATGCTGATGCGCTCTGTAAGCTGTGCTTCAAGCCCTTGTAAGTCATGATGGGATGATGGGCTGGACTGAGGGGTTACTCTTGCTTTTGTAGGGGTGGCAGCTTTTTCCTCCTCTTCCAAAACTTCACTCAACTCCGCCTATAAACGTAGTGGAAAATTACTTGCGCACTGCTCTGGTCACACCCAAAAAGTTTCAAAGCATTCATAAAACCTTCCAATTTACCAAGAGGTCTACGTCGTTCTCCAGATCTCCATCTTCATCTCCCTCCTCGTCGTCAAGGTCCTTCATACACAGAGCCGCCATTCGCTCAATATCTGCCATGGGAACTGGGGCTGAGGTGCAGGGGGTTTATTACACTGACAACCAAGACAACACTAGCTCCTCTCACAGAAACAGCAAATATGGACAAATATATGCTATTTATCCAAAACAACAACAATGTCATGTTACAAAGGGTAGGAAATTAAAAGGTCTCACTTTTCCCCTCTCCTTTTTTATTTGGTGACCTGCCATCTCCAATTAGAGACAGAAGCTCTGTCTCCAACTCCTCCTCATTTCCTCCCACATCCATCATTCCCTCTGGGGACAGGTCCAGGAGCAGCCCCATCTGACAGGGACACAAAAAGCATCTTTGTCCACCTTTTAAACAACCGATGACTTCATAAATCGATGGGACACTGTATCAGAGAAGGCAATAAGTCTCCGACAAAGGCAGGATTCCAACATTTGACACTGAAAAGTGTTCTTCTTCCAGTCTCCTTATTGCTCACTTGGTCAGGGCAGCGCATTTATGTAAATCTTTGTAATGAAATATGCGTGAAGCTTGATAAGTGCAACTGTCTGTCAGCTAACTTATTTGTAGTCTAGAAACTAGCATCTTTTCTGTTAAAGCTCAAAGCTCTAATTTACACCCAAAACGCACTTGACCAAAAACAAAGATCAAAGAAGCGCTCACAAACATGGATCCAAAGGAAGGGTGTGCCGCAACATCAAGCATGGTCTCAAAGCTTATGTTGTGCCTTTTGGCCAATCAAATTTTACTTGGAAGTGATGTAACACACTCACAAGCAATGAGGAAGGCATGGTTTCAGAGATCGACAGGTGTTAAGACAAAGAGTGGCGGAGGAGACTCAAGACTTGGCACAAACTCAAAGGAAGAGTAAGAGCATTACCTGTTTGGCTCTAGCTGCTCCCTGGCCCTTGGCTGGGGTGTTCCGACTGCGACTCATGAAGACACAACCTGGAGAACCTGGAGGCACAGCATGCAAACACTAAGCATGTCAGGTTAAATATATTCCCAGTAGTTCCTATGGTGTCAAAAGAAAATGTGATGGGTGTTGTACTGGAGGTAGGTAAAAGTCTGCTGGTTTAAATCATGGCATTACTAATGTACTCCTTAGCAAGGTACTTAACCTGAATTACTACAAATGCAACCTTATATAGTGATAATATGACAAATTATGTAAATATAATATGTAAAATTATATGCTATGGAAGTGGCTTGTTATGAGATTAAGATATGCAACCAAAATAACACAGCAGACGGAAAATCAAAATCTAAATAGCAGTCTGCTCAAAAAATACCAGCTTACTTACAAGTTGTAACAATAGGCCCAGAGAGACTGCCCCCCCCCCGTTTTAAAAAACGAATCATAAACATTGTTGTTGTGACAACTTATTACTGGTTTACATTTCCCCTCAATTATATAATTTCTTGCCGAGGGTTGGGTAAAACTAGTTAAGTTAGTGTTATAGTTATACACACAAAAAAACAATGCCGCTGTATTGGCATAGCTTTCCAAGTAAGAAACATCGAAAACAATTCGAAACCTCCAGGATAAGTAATCGTCAACACTTTTTTTTTAGCTGATATCGGTTGTTAGCTAGTCCGTGGACAGAGTGACAGCTAGCTGGAGTTTTAAACGTCGTTAGGAACTGGACAATCATATCCCTCATGCTTATCATATCGTAGGTTTATGTTAAAGTAACATTTTCTATTTTAGATCGCTTAAGGGAGTTGACAACCTGGTGCAAATATATCAGATATGAACCAACAACACAAACTGAAAGATAATCGGCTAGATTAGCAATGACAGATCCTTACCTGAATCATACGTTTCCCGGTTACCGTTAAGGTTAAGACAAATTAGTGCGATACACTCTTACGACTAATGATCATTATGGAAAATATTACAGTATAAGCGAGCTAGCAAAGGGTGTGCTTTTTACTTCCTGGTTCGCGTTGCGTCTCCGCTAGCAACGCGAATCCAATCCTTTGCGTCTTATGTCACATATTGGCAAAATTCCATCACTATCGTAAACTGGGCATTTTTTTCGTCGAATGTAATAAATAATGTTTTTATTCAGCATAATTTATTTAAAAAACAGGGTTTTGACAGCTCAGTTGACAAAGTTTTGCTGTGCAATCTCTTAAATACCGCTGAAGAATGGCCTTATTTTTAAACGTCGTTTAGCATATCATTATCGGAGGTTCCTGGAGATAGTTACTAAACCAACAATACCAACAGTACAGTATGTCATAGTTACTAAGAAAAATAAAACTACAACTCCAACAGTTCCGTAATAGCAATATTTGCCTGAGAAACGTTCTAGTCGTTCTGGACAACGGATAGCGGTGGTAATTTGCCGACACAATCGTACACACGGATCTGTAGCCGACACTTTAGACCCGACGAGCTGTCAGAGCCAGCTACACCTAGCGGACTACGGAGACTAAGAAAAGGAGCGACCCTACACTCTTCCACAGGGACAACTAGACCACGGAAACGCCAAGACCTGGAGTATGTGAGAGGAGAGAGAGACTAGTGCCAGCTGAGGAGGTTGAAGAGGAAGATTTCGAAGGCTGGAGTTAGCATGATTATTGTGCAGCGCCTAACCAATCCGATGTCGATCTGGCCCTCAGTGAAAATGACGAGCTCCGTGAAGAGAACCGGGAGCTAAGGAGACAAATTGAAGCAATGAATGTAAGACAAAGCTTTGGTTTTCAGCGATTTATTGGCATAGATGATGACATTCGGTTCTACACAAGGTAAGCTATTTTAATTCATAATAATATTTGATACTTTAATACTCTCAAACGTATAGTCTACTCTGTCTGTAAACGTATTTCTAAAGCTGGTGCTGAATTAACAGTAGATTGTTAGCTGGCTAGATCGATAGATAACGTTAGCATACTTTCCATTATAAATAGTGTGTATTGGTTTAGTTAAGTTACACTTTATAGTAGTAAACTAGCTACTGTTTCAAAGTAGCGTAACCCAATATTTTAATTATCGTAGGTTTGCCACTTATGACCATATTGGATTTGGAAACTAATCCTTTGTCAGTTAGCAACTTGATGCTATTTGTCAGTCAGACAAACATACAGTGGTCTGAGCCCACTACCATGATATTTGTTTCATTATTTATTGAAAACTACTAAAAGTTTATTTTTATAAGTTTAAGTTTAATTTAGATTTTTTGTAGTGGACAAAGATTTTTGGACCTCACTGTAGTAATGACAAAACAATGATTTTCTTTCTTGGGTTAAATCACTTGATTTAGTGTCATTGACAATATGTTGTAACTTTTGCATCTCTTTTTTTTCAGACACAGACTCTGCAACCAATTGATGAGTTTTTTTTCTTTTCATGAACCACTTAACTCTTGGTTTGACGCAGAGGGATCTGGCCCACAGATTTCAAATACACCAGTCAACCGTGAGTCACATTACTGCAACATGGGCCAAATACCTCTTCACAATACTTGGGTCAGTGAAAATCTGGTTGTCTGAGGAAGAGGTCAAGGCTAACTTGCCAGAGGTGTTCATGGAGTATGCAGACACAAGTTGTGCTAGACTGCACAGAACTTCGCTGCTAAACACCAACATCTCTGCTTCTTCAAAGTGAAGTATACTCCACCTACAAATCCCACTGTCCCTTCAAAGGGATGATTGGCTTGGCACCTTTATTTCCGCCCTGTATGCTGGTTCTGTCAGCGACAAGCAGATTCTGAAAGAGTCTGGAATTTTACCTTTGCTGAAGTCGGGAATGGCAATAATGGTGGACAAAGGTTTTCTTGTAAATGACCATGTTCCCTGTAAAGTCTACATACCACCTTTCCTGTACCAGAGAAGACAGATGCCAGTATCAGATGTGACTGCAAGGCTGAGAGTCCATGTTGAGCGACTGATTCACAGGTTGAAGGAGCACAAGCTGTTTGACAGTGTCATCCCCCGCTCCACCATTGGAAACTAAAACAGCTGTACACAGTTACATGTCTCCTTTTCAATTACGAAAGTGGACCACTGGTCAAATCTTGGGCAAAATAGTCCTGAAAATGCATGCGTGCACACACACAGCCATGCGCATACACACAATCCAATGTTAAATCCAATCAGTTGATGATGAAATGGCAGTGGCTGCTTGGTTCTGAAGTTCACTTTGAACTTACTTGTACGATGATTGATTTCCCTTATTAAATCAATTTCTGTCTCCTTGTCTGTTTATTATTGAAGCATCACATTGACATTAGTATTGTTAATAATAATGCTTTATTAACTGCACCACTCAACAAGTGTCGATGTAGCAGTTTTGTGCTTAAACACAGATTTAAGACAGAAACTTCCAAAGGTAGATATTTAAAAAGAAATAGTCTACCTTCTCCCTAATTTCTTTAATTACCTTATTGTCTCTCTGGATTCGCTGGATGAACATGTCCTCCTGTGAGTACACAACATAGTCGCACCACTCCATACCTGATATCAACTGGCCCTGGATTAAGCTTTAGTCTGAATGGATGCCCTGGATCAAAAAGCAGGTTCTAAGAAAGACTGAGCAAACGTTTTGACCGCTGCCTTTTGATAGCTCTTCCCTTTTTGTGCACACTTGCATGCCTACTGTGCACTTTAGTTTGTCTGTAAACTTATTTACTAAAGCTGGTGCTGAATTAGCAGTAGATTGTTAGCTGGCTAGATCGATAGATAACGTTACCTAACGTTAGCATACTTTCTATTAAAAATAGTATATCGATGTAGCCAGTTAACAATCTACTGTTAATTCAGCACCAGCTTTAGTTAAAACGTTTACAGACAAAGTAGCTTATACGTTTCAGAGTATTAAAGTGTCGCCAACAGACTCGTGTGTGGTCCGTAACATGGAAGGGTACCACTACATTAAATATGGCATAAACCTCACATTGCGGTACACAACAACGTTCCGCTTCAAAGCTGGCACGTTTTCCAAATTATGTCTAAATAGTTCACTAGATGTAGCTCGTCACTCAACGCTTGCTATGTTGCTATTGCTTGACACTTCACCGGAAGTTCTACACCTGGCTTACTTTTTGGCGGAAATACGTATCACCGTCGTGTGCATATAGTGCATTGTGCCAGTTAAAATATGTTTGGTTAGAGTACCCTTGTGGTAGCTAGGTAACCAATGAAATGTACTGACATGACTATATATGTGGTTATACCTATCTGAAAAATAAGATTATAAATATTAAAAAATACATTTCTGGACGTAGTTTGTCGATGGAACAATTTTTTTTAAATGAGCTTGACTGGTAGATTGGTTAGCCATGAAATTATGAAATAAATTGCCGTTAGCCAGGCCTCTAGGATAGCAAAAGTCGGTTTGACCAGAGTCACTTTTCTGTTGTTTCATGGTGATAACTTTTTGTGGTTTCTAGGTGAAAGGATGATCAAGAAAGGGACAAAAGAGTGGGCAGGTAGGTCGAATGCAATGTTTTCTAAATAATTGACGGTATATTCCGTTGGCGCCAGTCGAAGCCACTCACTCACTGAACTGTCCACCCAAATCACAAAATGTTCCCAGACATTCAGAATCATGATTAACTGAACACCCTGAGTACGTAGGTATTTGGTCTCAACTTTATTGCCAATGATGATGCCAGATTTAACAATTGTTAAATGTAAGAATAGTGAAATCTGACTCCATTATAATAAACTGAAGTGCAGATTAGACAAAAAACCCAGAGGATAACTGGCTGGCGTTTTTCAATATAGACTGAGAATTTCTCATAGAGTTTTCGGCAGGATTTACTAAATCAGCTTTGAAGTACGTCTATTACGTTTGTAGTAACACTTTTAATCAAAATCAGCCTATTTCATATGTAAGATATTAACGGACAACATGTATTTGCATGTTTTCGCGTTGGTGAGCAGTGTTATTTGCATTGCCTAAAGTGAGATTGTGTGCAGTGCGTTGTACGTGTGTCGCTTGGTGAGCGTAATTAGGGTATTGCTTAAATTGATTCTGTGTGCAGCCAGCAAAGTCCCAGAGCTCCGAGCTCTTAGAGCGAGGAAGAGGAGAATTTCAGGGAGCGAGGGGACTTTCCCCGCCAAAGGCGCTGAGATACCGCAGCTCCGAGAGACCTACATGGAAACTGAAGGAGGGAGGTCCGTGGACACCACTGTACCCTCATAGTTCTCATTAATTTGTAATACAGCCGATGTGTAAAAGTATTTTCTATTACTAAATCTAAATAACTAAGCATTTTATAACTGCATTTGATGACAGGTCCATGGGTTGTAAGAAAGCATGGAATAATTCAGCAGAGAGTTTGTTGACCAAGGTAGCATGGCTTTTTTTCTCCTTACAGCCTGTCGTGTAGCTCTTAAATCATTGCTTTCTTGTTAACTACACTCAGGATAGACTTTAGGCAGGCATCTCTACTGGTGCATCTGTTTAAAGCTAAATTTCTTTGGCTGGCAGAAGAGCTGGGTGTCTTATAAATATCTTTTTTCAATATTTCATGGATTTTGCATTGACATGTATATTGATTTGGGGTAGGTGATTTACAGAAGTGGTTTCTGTGCTGATGATTCACCCCTGAGCCAGTCACAACCCCCTCATATAAACAGCTGTTCATAGGTCTTGTTCAATAGAATGCTTCTGATTTAATTGATGGTGTTTTTTTTTTTTTTATTGCTTACAGTCAGTGTTTAGACAAATTTCCTATCCTCTCTTCTTCTTTAGGGTGCTGAGGTTGGTAACCCCAGCACAGACGAGGTCCGACCCCTTACAGTAGACTCCTTAGAGAAACCTGAAGTGACAGCCATTTCATTTCCAGCACTTAAAAGCACTGATGGGTCTGTGGCCCGGACTGATCCAGTGGGTAATTCTGGGGCTCTCTTAGAAACTCAACTTAACACAAAGAAAGTTTTGGAGGAGGGGAAGACAAAGTTAGCTCCCAAGTTCATAACATACAGAGAGGAGACCACCAGGAGCGGTATGGAAGGGGAAGCTGAGGCGCCCCAGTGTTCCCATGCTGAATGCCCACAGGCTCAGGAGAGTGCCCCTGGCCACAGTTCTCCCCTGTCAACATGCGATACAGGCAGCACAGAAGGTGAGCCAGAGAGGAATGGAAAGAGGGATGAAAAATCCCATCATCCAGCCCAGTCCTGCGGGGGAAAGGGGACAAGCTTGGACAGAGGACAGTTGCAGTTTATGATGGAGAGCAGCTGCAGGGATACCTCCACCAGGAAGAGGGCCCGGAAGAGGATGGGCATGTGGGGCTTCAGGGAGCCGGAGAGAAGGAGTCACTGTGAGGGCCAGCTCAGATGGAGGCAGAGAAAGGGAGCTAACGGGGAGACAAGGGCAGACAGACAGGCAGGCTTAGACTCTGGCAAAGCAGTCGTGATAGAGAGTCAGGGTGACAGTGAGAGATGTAAGAACTCCGCAGGTGAACTGAAGGGCCAAACAATCCCAAACCTGTCCCTGTTTGCTCCACTAGATGCCATCCATGAGGAAGAAGAGCCCTCTCAACCTCTCAAGTCTCTGCCTAGTGAGATTGAGAGTAGTTCCTTGGTGCCACCGGCAGGGGGTCTGGATGTGGGAAGAGCGGCGCAGAGGACAGAGCTACAGAGGGCCGTCTGTCGGCCAGGGTGCGTTGCCAACCCCTGTGGTGTGTGGGTGGAGGACTACAGCTGTTCTCTCATGGTTCAAGGAGTGGAAAAGCAGGTCCCATGCTGCACACAGGAGTTGAAAGGGCTGGTGAATGTCACAGGGGTCCTGCCGTGCGGTCAGCTCTTAGCAGGTCCATTGACAGGCAGCACAGCTAGTGTGGAGATGGTGGCCAGAGCAGGCAAAGCCTCGCAGACAGCTCCCCATTCAGGAAAGCAATCACCCCGAGTGCGTGCAAGCACTTCAAGCATGGGCTTTGTAGACACTGGAGGGCCCCGCAAGGGTGAAGCCAGCACAGTCGTGGGGACCGAGCGAACAGCGAACGCATACAACAGTAGGCCTGATGGTCAGATCAAGAGACTTCTGACCACTTCTGAAAGTAACATCAATCTTAATACGGACAGAGATGATACAGGTAGGAAAAACATTGTTTTTTTATACTCATACATTTAAACCCATGGTTTTCCCATGGTAAACATGGCATTCAAAGCTTCTCTCTCTGAATCTCCTTCTTGTATGATACACAAGCCTCTCCTAATGATGTCCTGGAGCCATCGGATGAGCGGGGTAACCCCAGTCTGGCCTGTTGCTTCGCATTGCCTTCTACCTGCAAGGAGGTGACACCGTGCCCAAGCAGCCAGGCAGGCCAGGGCTCCAGCGTTCAGGTACTGCAGCAGGCTGGTCGCTGAACCAGGTTCCTCACTCGCATTACAGGCAGGGAAGGGGCAGAATGGATCTGACAGTGGCTTGAATTACATGTTTAACCCCATTACAACTTAACCGGTCATGGGATATCTCACCATTTCTTGTCATTCTGACATTGTCATGTCACTCTAGTCTAGCAGAATGCTGAGCTCCCAACCTGATATGGCCCTGCCTTTCCTCAGCTCCCAACTCCATACCGTTGCACTTAGGTAAGGCCTTGGGGGTGGGTTGGGTTCCATTGTGTCCCGTTTTTCCCGCGTCTGATGCACATGTATGTCTGACCGCAGCCAGACGGAATGCCACTCTGCCCCCAAATGTATCGCCGAGCAGGACGCCGCCACCAAGCTTGTCTGCGGACTGATTAAAGAGCTCTCTTTCCTGAAGTGAGTGTGTCCTCTATGATCAGATCCCACCAGCTATGTTTGGATCCAATTGCTTTAATTTAATTTACAAATCGAGCCTTCGTTGGTAAAGTGCCTGCTTGCCCTGCGATCAGTGGAGCAGACATGTTCGATCAAGGTTAGACACCATTCAGTTGCTCTTACCCAAGTCTAAAACGCCAATCGTTCAGATCCTCCTCAGTGTAGAGCTTTTACGGCTGGCTGTTAGTGATTAGTCTTATCCTCCCTCTCCCGCTTGCAGTCGGGTGGTCATGGCTGCCCATCGCGAGTTGGACAACATGCGCCGTGGCAACAGGACCCCCAAACATCCCCTCCGTCAGACCCACTGCCCCCGCCACAAGGAGATATAGACAAAGCAGTAACAGGTCGACCCTGGCCACTGTGCGGAGAACCACTTAACCCACCCACATTCATACTTTCAACCCATTCTCACCCATATCATACTCACCCTTTATCTCCCCACACACAGGAGCATTGCACTTTGTTCTCATGCTTTTGCTCACTGCATACCTAGTTGTAATTTTTTTTGTTCCATTTAAGGTCTTAAACTTCAGATTTGATGGGTTCCTCAAAAGTGTAGCTTGTTGCTGTATGTATGTATGTAAATAAAAAAAATAAAAAAATAAAAACCCTATCTGCTCTGTGATATGCACATATACTGCATGTGGAAGAGAAGAAAACCGAAGATAATCACTCTCACTAAGACACATTGTAAGGGTAAGTGTTGTTATTGATTAATATGGCATAAAAGAAAACAAATTTACAAACAATTCTGGTAAGAAATAAGTCACATTAATTCAAAAGATGGCAATTTTGTTCCACATCTGTAAGTACTAATGATTTCACCATAATTGTAATTTTTTTTAAACCCCCATCTATTTCTGTTTTAACAATGACTTCAGTTTGTCTTATCCAAGTTGTACCTCAATTATCAGAGTAGTTCGCTTGGTCTTAATTTGGTAGGGTAGGTTTTAAGGAACCACTATCGTATAGACACACAGCCTCGTAGCACATTTAAAATATACATCTAAAAAAACAATACAGATAAATAAAATAACAAAAGCATTAAAAAACGCAATACTCATGCAATAAGAAAATACAAAAAGTTTTGAGGTATACTGCATTTCCCACAGGTTAAGGTTCTGTCAAACAACGATCGAGAAGAAAAGAAAAACGGTTAACGAATGAACTTAACCCAGAGGGACAGCATAAAAAGTGTAGATTACATCCGTCATGCTCAAAGCGGCACATGATCTAGTTGTCGTTTTAAAAAGTTAAAAACTGACAGCACTGGGAACAAACCGTCGACTGACTCCTAGCGTTGATGTGTAACGGCAAACAGAAGCAGTTTACTCATTGTTGGGATAACTATCGTGGTCACCGTTGATTATAAAAACAACAGCAGTTATTAAAGTGGATTGGCTTAAGGCATTTCAACAGTGGGGTCCGAAACAGCAAGTCAGCTACAAAGAATTCGATTGCCAAGAACGCCACCAACTGCAGGGGAGAAAATGGGCCTGCAATACATACACTGCAAAATATTCAATCTCAGGTCTACACTAAATTAACTTGAACACCAAACGAAAAGTAGCCAAAAACAAACAAAACAAAATGTGCTAAACCTTAGGAAACAATTAAGTGCAAAACTAACAAATCCATAGTAAATAATAAATATAAAACTTGACTACTAAACAAATGATGACATATCCATCCCCTGTCCAGTTGTCGGAGACCAAGCCCTGGTGTTAAGTACCTTCTAAAACATATTAGCACAATTAAAACGGAAATCAAATACAAAAACTTTAAAAACCGTAAAATAGTGCCAACCGTGATAATATAGAGGAGTCCAGAGGATTCCCCGCTGAAAACTTGAGGCGTGGTTGATCTCAAGTTTCAGCGCTGCTCCTTGGCGTACACTGAACTGTAGTCGCTATCCACTTGAGGGCAAAATCTCTTAGTGTGTGCACTTGCACCAGTCGCACCGCACAATGGACAGACATACTGACGCAAATACGGGCAAACAACGTCCCCAGACCCATCCCTGAGCCAGTGGGAGTTAAACACGGACTCTGACTCTCCGTTGTGTTTGCAGAAGTTGCAGACTTGGCGTTGCAACAGTTTATGTGGGTTACAAACCTTACGCTCTTTCGACTCGCTCCCACTTGCGTCAGGCGAAGTTGTAGATGCGCAGGTCACATACGAAAGGACTTTAGATGTGTTTTTTCTGTCGCGATCTGGTCTGACAGCTCGCTTCTGCCAGTTTGTCGAGAACCAGGGCTGTTGGTCGGGTACAGGTTTTTGCCTTTTCTGGACTTTCTCCCCTGTGCTCCACTCGGCAGCGTGCGCACCGGCCTGAATTTCGCGTACAGTGTCCGCTAGTCGCATATAGTCTCGCCAGGGTTGGAACTCGTTCTCTGGCTCCATTTGTCTATGATGACGTGATGTGGTAGCCAAAAGGCAACCAACCATATCTACCTTACTTTCTTCCACCATCTAGTAGAGCGATCCCAAACACGCAAGCCACGCATGATAGGGCACTGATTAGGTAGACCGTACCATGTGCGGGATGAACTGTAGGTGATTGTTAAATGTTATACTGCAAACAATAATCGTAATTTAACATAACCCCACAAATGTTTTGCATTCAAATTGATTTTGACCGATACTTTCCACAACGGTAAGGGAAACGTAATCATATCGAAAATAATAAATGATTGGAACTGTGAGTAGGCCTACTATTTTCTTCCTCTATCTAATATCTAATCACGAAACCAACACTTACCACATTGCTCTAGGTCCAGTGGAAAGTGGCGTTTCGTGAACATGAATTGAAAACTCATGTAAAAGGTATTTGCAATGAGAGCAGTAATAAAGTGTTTTACTAACAGTTGTACAACGTAGCTTCTGTTTGTTCCACTTTGTTTTTGTTTTAGCCTTCTATGCAAAGTGCGAATTATAAAGCTGGCATTGAAGTTCAGTATGTCATATGTTTAAATATATATTCGTTATTGACGAACCGGGGTATGACCCTTGACATCCTGTTATCCACCAAGTTTTGCCAGTTGTTCCAAAAGAAATTGACACATTAGAATAATACACAAAATTTGTTGTCAAAATAATAGCTATAATGACGGGTAATCACAGTAATTCATATCGTGATTTTATACCTTTATATACCTAATCAACTTACTGTAAAGTGTAGGTCCTATATAGCGAGTGGAACAGTATGCGGAACGATTTTGTATGACCACAGCTCTCATTCATTGCTAGGCGAGTCTAAAATCCAAAACCCACCAACTGCAATGAATTGGATTGTGACCTCACATCCTCATTCGTACTTATGTGACTGGAAGTTTCAGACTGCGACAACAAGGAAAGTCAGAACTCTTGGATCAAATATTGCTTTAGTTCAATTGAGGTACTTCTGGTGTGTGTCTTATGATGAATAACTTGATTGAATGCCTTGATGATGTTAAATTGTTGCTAAATAGTATTGCCACTTTCTGCCAGTGCCTGTTTTTTAATTATATAATGAGAAGGCAAAATATATTAAGCCTTTTATACTTTCCTGGCTTCTTGCCTCATTATAAAGAGATATAAATATCAGAATTTTGTTTTTTACGAGTAGTTGAGAGACAGGTTACATTCAACGATCAATGGTTTTTTCACTGTATCACAAACTCACCGACAGCGATGAATGTTTGCTGACACTCAAATCATATAGAGGTGGAAACACCTGCTGGGATGCTGCTACACCACACGCTTTCAGTCTTTCAGACTCCCTTTTGGACTAGCAAACTGCTCTTACACACTAGCTCTCTAACTCTCTAACACTCACATACTCGCTCTCCCACTATACCAGATGTTTCACAGGAAATGTGAAAGAGTTGCTGACTGGCCATGGCTCTGGTCTTACCCTGTTGGTGAACTTCTGGAGGTTCATTATGTAGCTTCTCTGTCTTTTTGACGGTTGTGTTGGTTAACCAATCAAGATGTCTTTTTGTCTTCTGATTAATAATGTACCCTACATTTCTGAGGGGTGTTAATGTTTGTAAAAGGAGAAGAGAGAAAAAACATAAGAAATATATGACCATGCAGATTGCAATTGAGAAAGTGCACAAGTGGATAGTTACTTTAGAGAGGACCAGTGAGATCCATTAAGGCCTGGGACACCTGATAACACTAAGACATAACTCACACAAATCCACAGAAAGAAACACGCTCCAAACAAAGACAAAGCAGTAAACACTACCGTGCACTGATCTGAAACGGCTCATCAGCCGAAAGCATATAAGGTGTAAATCACACAGTCCTGCATTTGTACAAATTAAACCAAAACCTAATCCTATCCACCTCCACGGTGCACTAACTTCACACGCATCTAGTCACATATAACCACAAATTATTTTACACATAATACATGTAGACACTAAATAATGTTTGTAAAAATATCACAAAATATTTATACAAAAGTATCTCAGTGCACACTTTAAATAACAAACTTTTGAATATATTTGCAGGGCAGTTATTCGTGGTCGTATGTCTTATTTACCAAATGTCTCTTCGACTTAAATATCACACACCTCAGGATTAGAACATGACGAAAGTACTGGTCGCATGCATCTAAAAAAAAAAAAGGCTAATGTTAATATAATTTTTTTGAAGAGATTTTTTGAAGAGGCATTTTTGGATGCCTTCCATACATCTCAACCTACTATCACCCCGCATTCCTAGAATAATTCCGTCACTCTTGCCCCCCTTCCTGCCCTCCTGACCCCCCCCCACCACCTCATTTCTGTCTTCAGACTCTTCAAACCCATCCCCTTTTCCCCAACCCAGTTTTCTCTTCCTCTTCTCCGTGTGTTCCCAGCCTTCATCCCGGTAGCTTCCTGCTGTTGTAAACTTGGCAGTGCATCTGCAGACGATCTACAGTTCTGCCTGTCTGGTGTGTGTGTTCACCAAAGAGAAGACAAATAGTCTGTTATCTTGACTGAAATTGCTCACACTTCCTCCCTCCTCCCCCCATCTCATTGCCTTTTCCTCCCACTAGCACTCTCCCTCTGCCTGTCTCCCCACCCCCAACGCACATATTTATACTCTTTTGTGCCCCGTCTTCCCTCCCCCATGCACATGCTTTTCTCACAGTGCGTACCAGATAGTTAACCCCTTGACTTCTACACTCCTGTTTTCAATATTCACCTTGTGGATGCACCATGCTCCTGTGTACTTTGTGCGCAAACAAAAACAGCTGAGACCCATAAGCTCTTGAAAACTTCTACCGTCCTGCCCTCCGCTAACAGGTGATATGTTGAGTATTAAGTACAGCTCACTAAATTACAACCTGTGTCATTGTTGATCATTAGAATAGCTCTCGTGTACATTTTTGGGCTCAAATGTAAATTTCCCTTCTTCATTTCAAATTCACTGCTCCAAAATTCCGTCAGAAGCACAGCGAGTGTCACAAAGAAAGGCCCTGGAATCAAAAGCTGGAAGCTTTCAAATATTACATTTACACATGAGGGTTGTTGCCGCAATAAATTTGAAAAACTATTTCAGTCTCTCACTTTTCTTCAACCTGCAATGCTTCTCCTTGGTCTTGAGCGGTTGGTGATGGGAAACAAACTGATCACACTCATAACTTTGATAGTGTGTTGCTTGCTATTACATACAAAAAGCACTGATGTTGAACACAGGTCTCTGACCATGTGCGAATTTTCATTTTTGCTGAAACCACTTGGATGTCACTCCCTTTCCTGATTTAGGCTCTTGAATTGACCTCATGGACAGTGGTCCTCTAGGACTAGGATGAGAACCATGACCAATCTAATGAAACCAAATTCCTACAACTGATATTTTGTGTTTCTGGAACAGTAAAGGGTTTTTGTGCGATCCCCAAGCCCGGTCGAAACGGAAAATAGGGACCAAACAGCAGAATAGTCAAGTTCTTTTTTTATTAAAAACAAAACACACCTTTAATAAAATTACCAAAATACTTAAATAAAAACACTCTAAAACTACCAATCCAGGTCTAGGGGATGGCACAGATCCTCCTTGGCAGCCTTATCCCAGCACCCAGATCGATGAGGTCTCCCTCAAGACACTGGAAAAGAGGGGGGCGCCATTCATGCAAACACCACAAACTGGGACAATCCAACACTACCATTGAACAGTATTTTAATACTACAACATATGGTAATAGCCTGTAGTTTTGTGGCAAATAGAAATGTATTTAGCTAAATTTGATATTCCCGACAGTCTCACTGACATGCTCTATGATCAACTTGGGGAGCCTAACCTGCAGTGTAGGAGCAGCCTCAGCACAGAGTAGAGCTCTGGGGTGCCAGGGGTCCGAATCCTGCTCAACCTGTCCAGGGACGTGATACCTGCTCAGCAGACACAGAGGTGGCCAGCCGGCAGCTGTAGAGGGCCAGTGGATCCGGGATGCCTGCCACACACACTTTATTGGGAGCGTTTGGGGCTGACAAGCATCCGTTGAGGGCTGTACCAACAAACACCAAAGAGAATCAATACTGCAAAACCAATGACTGACACTTAAAAATCAGGGGAAGAATTTTGAATGGAAGTAAATAAAAATACCATTGCTCTTCAAGAGCTCTTTAATGCAGGTACATAGACAACCTTAGCCCTGCCACCTATGCACATTACTATAAAAATAGATCAATGTAGACATATTTTTAAAGTGGACTTACTCATCTGGCTGCCCTAAGATGGGAGACCTGCTTTCTCAGAAGGGAGGCCTTCTGCTGCTCAAACTGATGTTGCTGAGGACAGACATACTGGTAATCAATGCAGAGAATAAACCAAGTTTTCTGCTCATACAGTGAGCCCCTCCCGCAACACTCACCTCATGACCTAACCCGATAGAGGTAGGCCTTCTCAGATGCCTGCTCTTTCTGGAAGCTCTGCTGCAAGTTCTACCCACAGCCTTCCCCACTCTTCCAAATAGTAGGAGTCAGAGGAGAGGGAAATTAACACTGTCCTGAAAGAAGAAGAAAAAAAGAGCGGGTGGGGGAGGCGCGCTTAAAACATAATTCCTGTTACATTTTAGTTGCTCAGCAGATGCTTTTATCCAAAGCGACTTACAGTGAGTGGAGCAGTGTAGAGACACTGTCTCACCACTGTCTCATCCCTGAGCTCTGCCTCCCATCTTCTCCTCCCTCCTGCAGGAAGAGATAGCAACTTATGTCACTGTTTGCCACTGGCAGAGCAAAGGATTCAGATGGCAAAATTGCCCTGTTGCTACATTGTCCTGGATGACACCGCCTCCCTTTGACCTCTTTCTACCTCTCCATTCTCTCTCCAACGGCAAGAGGTCTCCTTCCCAGAGCTCTGGGCAGAACATTCAACACCTCCACAGCTGGAGAATACAGAGGAGATAGTGTACTATATCTATACAGGCATCACAGAAAACGTTCAAGTATTACATGGGAAATATGTAGATGTAGAGTGCATTTTGTTTTAATTTAGCCCAGGTCTCCCTTTAAAAAATCCAGGATCTGTATCAAGTATAGAGAGCTCCTGAAAGGTGTGGAACAACATCCTCGTCTCAGGAGTTTGAATGCACCAAGCACCAATGTTGCCCATGTATGACAATGCAGGCAGATATTCTTTTTCACACAATAGAAGAATAATTTTCAAACTGGCTAGCACTCAGAGGACCAATGTTTCCGTGTTTAGGGTTTCCTTGATTGCACTCAGCAACTCCAGCTGTGACAGAGCCCCCCCCCCCCCCGGACCACAGTTCTCCACAGGTCCTGGAGGGCATCAGCCAATTTAGTTCTTGTGGCAACAAGTTTTTCCCTTTCCCTATGTAACTGATGTTCATATCTCAATATAGAGGGAGGGAAAACCTCCTGAATGGGGGCCCTCAGGACCAGGAGTGTGAACCCCCGACTTTGCCAGCCTCTTCACCCACCCAACTGGTTACACTGTAGGACTCGTCGCTGGATTGCTGGAAATGCTCTGGAAACACAATGAAGGTGTCCTGGAGGCCTAGGCATTGGGGATAGGAGGTTAGGAGAGATACAGCAGAACACTTCAGCTCTCTGTAGACACCAACCTATGGTTGTCAGCCAGCCATTTCAATCTAATTTTGTATTCTTTCAGCTAAAGTATTATATCTTAATCGATCTTTGGCTGCAGCCAAGCAGGAGGAACAGGTATGACCATTTAAAAGCTCATGGATGTGTAGATAAGTCACGTGCAGCATGCATCAGCAAGTTTTCTCTAGGGAAGGATGTGGCGGTAGCAGGTCGCATTACCTGGCCAAAGTTGAAGCCGATGCCTGGATTTAGGTCTCCGACTTGGTTGCTGCCTGTGGGACATTCTGGTTAAAATGAAAACTGAAAAAGAAAAGAAAAAAAATGGAGATTAATGGCAACATCACAATTTCAACATCAAATGTCAAACCGCTTGGTTCCCATGACAAATCTGCGACTCAAGGAAAGCCTTTGAAAGCCCCCCCAATCCATGGTTTCCTTCAGATTTATGCACAAAACGACATGCCCACGGAAGAATAACATACACAGCAAAGACCTCCAACAGAAGATAGCAACGTTTGATGTGTATATTTTCAGCACAAACCACTGAATGTATTTTCACAGTGATTTTAATAGTAAAATATGAACATTGCTGATGACAGGACTTGAAAGTTCTCTGAAATTTTGTCTCTTTTACCATGGCTGTGATAAGATATGCTTGAATCACAGTAAGAGAACTTAAAATTATGCAGATTGTCAATGTGTTTTTTCAAACGATGAACAATCAAGAAACCCCAAACCCAGGTGCGAGCAATTTAACTAGTTAATTACTTTATAAAAAAGTGTCTTAAACTGATTTTAGTGTTCAACTGTGCAGGAAATAAACCCTTTAAGTGCAAAAGCACTAATGGTTACACCTGAGGGTTGCAAAACAACATGTAGATATAATGATGCAAGGTGAACTGCAATTAAAAGGAGCACAATTCACAGCATTTGTTCCATCAGCGCCTTCATTCGTGAAGTTTATTTTGTATCCCTCTGGGTTAAGTTTAATAGTAGGGAAGTTATGAGCTACAGGTATTGACACCAATCAAACAACTTACAGGATGTCTAATCCACATGTCTTCACATTACTTACCATAATAAAAAGTAGTAAATTTATAGTTTACTATAAAAGTAGATCAGTTTTTCTTTTACACTCTTGGTGATGGAGGTCTGCACTTTGAGGGCCATTTCATAAACCAAATAACTCCACCAAAGTATGATTTAAAGTTATGTCAGAGTAAATAAAAAAAATTGAAAGCATGTATAAATTACAAATTCTTCTAATATTTAACCATATAATGTGTCAAATTAAGATTGTATGAGTTAAAGTTTTAGTCAGCTTCATTATAAGAGATGTATTTTTGATAAATCTTATCTGTTTCAGTTCTTTTGCCGACAATTATGTGCAACGCTATCGTGATTCCCAGTTAGCTTAATATAGAAAAAATACTGGGCCCTCATGAAAACTAAAAGTAATTGAGTTAAGTAGAGTACATTAAAGTACAAATTCACCCTACTACAGATGGAATTGCCCATCTCAGTCCTCTACACACCCACCATTTTTCTCCTGTAGGTTTTCAGGAGGCTGTAGCACTGCTACCAGCTATCAGCCAGCCCCAGGCATACATTTAAGTATTTCTAAGGCATTCCTCCTCAGGACCTGCCTGGTGTTATTTGAAACCACCTGTGGTAACCCTGTGCTGGTTTTATTCGTCTTAGCTCTGAAACCATCTCGTGTATGTGTGTGTGTGTTATGTGCATATGTATGTGTGCATAACATAAAACCCTCCTGTTGGCGGGTGACAGCCTTTACTCCGTCAGGGTCTATAACAGACTGAATCGGTATCTCTGTGTCAGATCAAAAACAGAGTGCCAATTTATCTCTATGTCCAAGAGCACCGTTTGCAATACTGCCAGTCAGTAGCGTGCCTGTTTTTACCCAGCATGCTGAATGGGACACTATAGGAACTGTCACAGAGTAACAACGTTGTTCAGATATTTTGAAAGGAGCATCTGGCAGTCCCCGAGTAGGCACTGTTAAAAAACTTTGAATAATACAAACATCTTGTCATGAATTTATTAATCTTAGGAATATAGAGATATTCTCTATTCCTAAGATTAGAATTAAATACAAAGGTTTTGTTTAAACCCCAGTTGTGGCATCGACGTCAATGTAAAGGGGTGCTGGGAAAGCTTGGTTTCACAGAATGGTCCCTCATCAACGGTCACTTTACTTGAAGAACATCTGTTGGTGTGACACTGACAGACCCGATAAGTCACAGACACCAACAGCACAGACAGCTCCCTCTGCAACGCACGGATAAGTGACACAGTGCAAGCAGTCACTTAGCTCACTGACAGCTGGAGTTAGCTACCCACATTTGACAATTTACACTGCACAGACCTTAAAATATATCTGAAAACTAGGAAAAAACATACTTTAATTTTTTTTATTACAGTAGATGTAATAAAACCATGAAGGTATCCATCAAGCAAATGACCAGAATTCTTCAGTCTCCTGCCATGTAGCATTTTTAAAATGAGGAGTGGCTTGTTCATACCCCCCACCCCCAATAAACCAAGGTGTTATTTATTGTGTTTGAAGTTAATCAATTCAGAAATATTTACATTGACCAGACAGGGAATATGTGATGATGAACCATTACTCTGAGGCCAATTTGGAACCTACCATTAAGTATGAACCATCTTTCGTTTGTTTTTTTGTGAAATGAAAAAAAACCAAGTCGTTTTAATTCTACAAACGAGCAGACGTCATTTCCTTTTAAAAGGTTGCTAAACCAAACTGATAACCTGAATTCATACCTATGAACGGAAACCACATGTCTGCCATACTCCTTATAGTCTTCATCTACTGATGAGGCAACACTGTTGCACATTTGGGGAAGGAGATGGAGTTGTATCTTCTAGGTAAACAGGAGGTTAAGGAGACCGAACAGTAACTTAAGAGGAAGAGAGTTGGTATAAACTACATTATGTTTGATTAAAAATATCTCTTTCAGGCACCAATTGACAATCTTCTTTCTCCGGCATCATTGCTGTGTTGAGCACAGTTCCTGATTGGCTGGTTAAATAACCAAATCCAATTGAGTGACAGCTTGGTTCCGACAAATGGGGATGGGGGTACAGATATGCAGAAAGGACAGGACTCAAAACATCAGGATTTTACAGGAAGGCTCAAAGGTGCATGTTTAGACGACTCCAGTCCCTTTTCTATACTAGCGCTCAACTTGGCATGGCATGAGGTACTAAGTGACACAGTAAGTCGTCAAGTAAAAATAGCACGAGACTACATGTTAAAATCCATAATTTGCTCCTGGTGAATGTGGCAGAAAGGGAGTGGAGGGAGGTGAAAGTTCAAAGCCTAGGAGGCATTGTTCATGGCCAAAGAACAAGGCCTGGTGATTGAGCAAAGTCTTATGAGCAGGTGATTGTCCAGCAGGGAGGGCATTACAGCAAGCCCAGTTGTGTATGCGCATGTGTAAAGCCTTTTAAACCATGTGAGAGCAGTACATGCTGAGAGGAAGGTACAACTCGCACAGGCTGTTGAGTCTTTCCATTTAAAAGTCACTGGACGATTGCTGCCACATAGTGGCTGAACTACACCAGAGCATGGGGAGAATTAATAATATAGGAAAGGGGGATGATGTGTGAGAGAAGGAAGCACTGAGTGACAGTCCATAGAGGAGTTGACCCAATGGAAGAAAATCAGTTTTGGTTTTCCTATGGCTGTGGTCAAATGAGGTAAGAAGCGAAGGGTCGAAGGTCCCTTAATTCCCATAGTGCACAGTGTTGCTAGGGATCGCCATGGGGGATGCCATGGAGATGGCAGGATGGGCTCTCATGGTGAACTGACTGTTGACCGGATAGTGAGGATCTCTGCTGTTTGGCCCAGACTGGACAGCTGAGGTTCCTGAAAGTTGGAAAATAATAATTCAGACATGTGGTTCCTTGGAAAAATGGAACTGGAGGCAAAAAAAGATAAAACCCGAGGTGAAAAACAAAAACATAAGGCATGGTCTTATTTAATACAACTACCTGTAAGAAACGCTTGCATTTTATAAAAAAATAAAAAATTAAAATTAAAATAATTAAAAAACAAGTCCGCACAAAAACATAATTAAGGGAGTGAAATAATGGACAAACGACACTAGGCAGAGGTCCTTCTGATGGACATGCATACCTTGCACAATTCCTGTACTCATGATGGAGCCCATCCGGGAGGCAGTGTGGTTCACTATCTCCGAGTTCACTGGGCAGAGAGAAGAGGCAGATAAGTCACACTGTCAGACATGCTGAACCTCACCCAGTCACAGGGCAAGAAAGTGTTGCTGTTCCTTCTTCCAATCCAGAGACACAGATATACAGGCACAAGCACACAAAGTTGGAAAAATCTAGACTGCAACAGATCGGCGGTTGTTTGATTGTAACCGTTTTCATATCCATCAGTCTGTTTTTATGGAATGTTTTCGTGCTCCAATGTGTCAGCTTGCATTTCCAAACAGAGCATATAGTACAAAAAATGCCCGTCTGCCGACTGCTGCATGTGCTCCCATCCCTGTCCCAAGACCTGCTCTGTGCTGCTCGGTCTGTGGGTCTGGGCCTCTCTGCCCGTCCATACTGAGGGGGATGAGGTTGTTATGCGAGACGGTGGAGCCGGATCCGATGACGGTGCTGAGGTCATAGGCTGCAGGGATCCCTGAGGGGGTGGGGGATAGAGTGGGGCGGAGCGTCACTCAGACACATCAAAGCGAAACATTGAGTTAGTGTGCACCAGTGGATCATCAGAAAGTGGGCAGGGGACAGCTAGTTTGTCAGCGATCACTTTTGAATGTCTTTTGGAGCACTTTGAACTGGCGAGAGAACGCCCATGTCCCCACCCATTGCTGCCTACCTGACACAGCCATGCCCTGGTTTATGCTGTAGGCCCCCCCAGAGTTCCACATGTTTTCAGAGGGGGAGGAATAGTGTGAGCCAGGAGGGGGGGCTGGTGTTGAACCTGTGTACCTGCAGGAAAACAAATAGAATGTGACGTTTAACTGGGGTGTTATGCCATGCAGCGTTATCCAGTGGTGCAGAGGGCAATAATGCCCACCTGAAAAAGGGGTTCTTCAGATCCAAGAGGTTACTGGACTTTGAGCCTGTCTGGTCAACTTGGGCGACAACACTGATGTCGTAACTCTGCCTGTGAGAGAGAAAGAGGGGTGGGGGAAGAGATGCGATTCAGCAAGCGCAAACGCTATTCGGACCAACTGGGAGCGCATTTAGGCCTCACCTCTTGTTGGCGGTGAGCAGTGCGGTGCCAGACATGGTGTCCCCTGCTTTGGTGAAGAGGGGGGACTGCAGCAAGCAGCGCACCTGGTACCAGTGGGTGAGGGGCTCCATGGGGGCCGTAGATAGCCACACCGTCATACTGGTGGGATGAGGGGGCGTACAGGGTCAGGATAACAAGCTAAGGCCAGGAGTGTCGCTAACAAAGACACTCCTCAATCAACTGATCAATAGCCAATCACTGCGTTTGCCAAGACAGATTTAACAAACGGTCACATAGCCAATCCAAGCACACCCGAGACTCACGCGGAGCCGACGAACGCCACATCAAACCAGAAAGCCAGTCCGTGCACCAGTCCAGAATGCATCATATGGAATTTAAATGGGATCTCAATTCTGAGGGAGACAGAGACCAGTCATCTAAACACAAAAAACATTGAATATACTATTTTTTAGAGATGTTTAAACAATAACTAGAAATGGGTGGTAATGAAAGGACCAACCTGTGCAGGTCCCCCTCCTTAGTTTCTAGAAAGTTGACTGTATACTTAACCGACTTTGCCATTAGGATCCGGATATCGAAGGTGTCCTAAAAGGGAGAAACAAACTGTCAGGTTTTAAAATAACCGCCGGCAAAGTTAAACACAGAACAAGTGGGGGGACAAACGGCTCGGTCCACTGCAGTAAGTAGCAGGCCTAACTGTCAAATTTCAAACAAAGCACCGTTAGCCATTTAGCAAAGGAAACTTCAACATGAGTATAGGTAGTTGGCAAAGAAGTCAGAGGAAAAAAGGAAAGATCATAGGAAAGATACTAAGTTAAACAGGGTTAAAGATGGAAGATGAACTCCAAAGTTTAACCCTGCTTGCTGATTTGCTTCCTGCTGTACGACCCCCCGTTTGTCTCAAAACCCACCCCAAACTCACCACAATGGGCTGGCGGAAATACTCGTCTACGGCAGCTCCCCGCAGGGCCGAGAGATCAACCCCATGGAAAGAGGGCTGATACCTGGGAAGGGGGGAAACGAGAGTCTCACAAATGCCCATCTGCCTCGGTCTTTCTGCAGGCCTGCGTCCACCTGTCAACCTACACCTGTAGGTAAAGCCTGAGTAACAATGAAACTTTACAGATATTACACTTATCCCAAATAACCACAATTACAACACTGCAAATAGTGATAACATTCTAACCACACCCACCACCTCCGCAGACCCTGCTTGACTGGGTGGGCCCCCATCCCCCCCTTACCAGAAGTTGGCCTTCGTAAACTGTTCCATGTAGAGCTGCTCATCTGTGAAGGGGGCTAGGTGGACGTCACCGATGGTGGGGAACAGGTTACCTGAAGAGAGACAGAGGGTTCACAAGTTCATCTCGCTGCTTGAGATCCGAAACCGCTTTGAGGCAGGAAACGCTGACCCAAGCAGAGCTGCGTGTTGCCTACCGTTGGGCTTGAGGAATTTCTTAGCATGCAGGTAGCTCTCCAGCATCCTCTCATTGAAGAGCATGTAGCCCATCGGCTCAGAGATGACAATGTCCACCTGCTCTGGAAGCGTCACCTCCTCCACCTTCCCAGGGATCACCACCACCCGATCGGTCAGCCCATTATTGTTGACCAGCACCTGGGACCAGATAAAATATAGTGTTAGTGTCAGTGTTTTCACCTGTCCTGCGTTAGCTGTGAACGATTTGTGTGTGAGTCAGTGAGCTTGTGCAAGTGTGTGCATGTCTGTACATGTGATGGTACTGGTGTCATTGTCAATGTGTATTTGGGTCTGTGCGTGCCCATATGTGTGAATGTCTGTGCAAGTAATTGGACCATGTACAATTAATTATGGGACGCCCCACCTCTGCATGCTGGGCCATGGTGCTTGCCTCCACAGCATACACCTTCCGTGCTCCGGCCTGCGCAGCAAAGAACGAGAGGATCCCCGACCCACAGCCAACATCCAGCACCACCTGGGCAAGAAAGTCACATACCTGAAAATCCAAGCTACCAATATGGGTATGAGAGAGAGAGAGAGAGAGAGAGAGAGAGAGAGAGAGAGACACACACACACACAAACCTGAGCATCAGCTACCAACACTAGAGTGGACAAATTGGTAATCTGGACATGTGGGACTACTAGTTTGTTTGTTCGGGGCTACCTAACTATGACACTCTAAAGCCCAGAAGACTACCGTCTCTTTAATATATACATATAATGTAGTAACAGTAAGTTACAGTTCTGAGCAGTTTAGCATATATTTACTAATCATGATTTGATCTGTGCTTACCCTTTTGACGACCGATTCCTGGATTTTATGTTTACCGCTTTTTGACCCTTTGTCCGCCACTCAATTGTTTGTTTGGATCTTCCAATTTAAGTACCGCACTTGGCGCATGAATCTGGACAATAACGTTATGAACACTAACCCTCTGAGTTAGAACTGGAACTACAGTATAACAAAGTAAAACATTAGGAAACTTCCTTTTTTAGCGGCAGGGAGGGTTTATGAGACCTTCTGTAGTTTAAAGCTCTGAATGGATTAATAGGTGCAGAACAGATTAGAACCATGGAACCGCAGTGCAGTGGAAACAGGGATGTAAATGTAACATTTAAACTATTCATTTTATACCCTTAACTGACACCCATTTAAGTGTTATGGTATTCAATACTTCAAATCAATTCAATACAAGAAATTTGAAATGTTAACCACTGAACTAGTCAGTCACTGGAAAAGGATTCTGTATAGTTATAGGATTTAAATAAGGGTCATGAATAATGTTTAAACATGTGTATGGTAAACAACTGAAAATGTAATGATTAACCGTTGAATTGTAAGACAATCATAAAATGAGTCAAACATACAGTAGGCTAGAAATAACGGAGACAAATACGTTACCTTGTAGTCGATCTTGGTTAAAATAAAAGATTAATTACAGATCGTGGTCTGTAATTAAATATCTATAATAACGAACATGCGTGCTGCACATGACAGAAAAGCAATAAACACATTTGCATTCCTCACACGTTGATTCAAACAGAAAAAAATGCCTAGGACTAGTAAAGAATGACTGCTGTTCAATAAGCAGAGCAGTCAAAAACAAAAAATGTTTACGCTTTATGTCCATTATGTTGAAATTGACAGAATATTAATTTTAAAATCTATTAATTTTAGACCATAATCAGCTTAAAGGTATAATATTAGTCTCCTCTACTTTTAGCTGACCGGTTGACACCAATTCAATGAACATGGAGCAGTACATGAATGTGGTCTTTGTTCAACAAATCCATTCCAACTTTTCGTTAATAAGATGTAAACATTATGTACAAGGTGTTTTTTGACTATCTTAATAAAATGTCCTTGCAGTAATGTTACTAATTGGATGGCAGGTTTTTCGCAACTGAACAGCCATCATGCAAAAGTCATCTAATCGCAAATGCCATCAGTTTTAACAGTTGAAGCCTCTCTGAGCTGAAACACTTGGCAGTTTTAAGTGCTGAACTCGTTACTAAAATGAGGGCCAATACATCTGCCTTTTCAGGATGCATATACATTCATTTTTTTCCTGAATGTAAAACGCAGAACTCTGCGTTAATGCGTTTTTTAATTCTTTAAATCTTTAAACTCATGGTGATTAAACTATAATAACGGTTAATCTAACACCTCTAGGTATAAACCTACTGATCTACCTTTAAATTTTGTTTTGTACCAATTCAGATCTGAAACAGGGAACTGTAGTACAACGTAAAACCATCGCACCATGGATAAATTATGCTGAATTTACAGCTTCCCTGAACAGCATTAGGTTAAATATAAAAGGATCTTAAAGGATATTTAAGCCACACAGAAAGGGTTCCAGTGAAAACAAAACACATGATAAGTCTTTATTATTCATAAAAAGGGATAAGCCCTGTGGGCTCCACAGGCCTGAACATAAGTAAAATCTAAAAAAGATCTGGTTTCACCAGTACAGCTGCTTGTCTGTCGCATTTCAGACTCCACACAGGCTAGTCAGCCACTGGCACTATATAAGCCAGGTCAAAGGTCAGCTCGGCATCCCACATCATATGTGAAGTGTTGAGCCCTCGTTTAAATACAACTGCTGTAGTACTGAGGCACTGGGGTCTTGTACTCGAACAAGGCAGAAACATCAGCTTTGGCCTCGGAGGCAGCACACACAAAAAAGCACTTATTTTAAACCCAAGAACCACAGAAAGAACCAGCACATACAGATACAATTAAGTCATAGCCAACCGGGTCTTGTACCTTGTCTTTGAAGTCGTTGTGGTTTTGAAGGATAGCCCGTTGATATGTTCCGGTTCGAACGTAGTCCTGCATCATGTTCTGTTGCTGGGAGAGGTAGCCATAGAACTAGATGAAAAAAAAGGTGCAGCCCATTAGTAATGTTTATAAGAGTCTCTATAAGTTGTGTAGATGTGTAACGTGCAAAACACACAATGTGCGTTTGTGTCTAGCTGCTGTGTCGGTCTGCATGAAGTGATGCATTGGCAGCAAAGTGTGTGTGTAATACATGGACAACCAGAAGAAGCATCTTGGTCAATGGTAGTCATCTGTGTAGGTAGGTAGTGGCCCATAATTGTTGATAAGAAACCAATTGTCAGGGAGCAGCCAATCAGGAGCAGTCACCTGGAAGTACTGCACGGCAGAGGACTCCTCTGTCCTATCACTGAAAACGGACTTCTCTACAATGTGCCCGCGACAGTTCTTCAGGATATTGTAGAAAGAGCTAAAGTCTGGGGGAGAGAGCTCCATTAGAACAGGTGAAGGCAAGGCAGGGCACTGAATGTCAAAGTACACACAAGCCTCGGGAGAGAGAAAGACAAGGGGAGACATGGCAAAGTGCTGCAGGTGCATGCAGAGAGACAATGAAGGGAGATATAACTGCTATATAGAGATTCAGAATTCCGTCCAACTAATGGCTTTGTTACAGTTTGACCAATTTGCTGGCCGTAAAAGTTTCTAGCTTCACTGTTATAAGGGAGGGAGAAGGGCGTGAGGCACAAATAGCATGGAAAGAGTTATGGGTGAAGGGAAGCAGGGCAGTAGTAGCACGGAAAGACTGAAGAGAGCACAGGGGCAGGACGTAGGGCAGGAATTGGTTACCTGCAGGGGAGGAGAACTGCAGCAGGACGCTGTTGCAGCCCAGGGTGATGATGAAGGACTGTTTCCCTACACGGCTACACTCTGTCTCCCGTGTCACAGAGCACTTGAACACACAGGTCTCTTCCGCTGTGGAAGGGGAGGAAAGAGAGTCCCTTGTGAGTCAACTTGCTACTGACTGAGTGATGTATGTGGAGAGTGTACACAAAAATATACTGCAGAGCAGTATTGTACCTGAACTGAAACAACAAAAGGGAAGTCTCTTCCATAATGCCATTCTCATGATCCTCTCAAACTTCAGACTGAACATTGAGGGCTCATTTATCACTTTACATCGTTCCCTTGAGTACCTCCATTGTATTCAGATTGTAACACTTAGGTGTATTGCATTGGTTGTTACATATGTTGTTAGTTTTTAATTTAGTTTTCATTTCCATTTTAGTTTCAATTCCACATTCTAATTTAGTTTTAGTTAGTTTCAGATCACTTTTAGTTTAGTTTAGTTTAACATATTTTGTTTTTATTTTCATTTTGTTTAACTGGCTAAAAGCATGTGTAGCACAATAGCTGTTTATGTGTTGTTTATGTAGAAAGGTTTACTTAATCTCGAAAAAAAGGTATGTAGGCCTATCATACCCACTTTTGTCAACTCCATTAAGACAGGCAGGTTTTGGTCAGTACTAGAATTCAAAATTTAAAACATTCAATTGGTAATATCTTTGCCCATTGCCGAGACCCAACTTAGATCATACTTAGGTCGTTTTTAAGTTACACAGCTAATTATGTAACCGGGGTTGCTATGACAGGATTTTCTGTGGGCAACATGGCTAGCAACTTTCCTTAGAGTGCAGCAGCTAGTACAGAAATATTTTTCTTTACCATGTATTATTTGAATTAAATGTTGATAGAGAAATATTGGCAAAAAATAGATAGTAAGGCATGTATATTAAAATAAAGTTGCCATTGACAGAATTGAAAAACACAATAACTAATATCTATAAAGACAACTCATTATCCATTCAGACAATCCAAAGCCACACTCACGATGGCTGATTGATGGCCTCATTTCAATCAGTGGCAAAGTTTACAAAAATGAAAACTGCAAACATTCAATTAGGGTTTCTAGTTTCAGGAAATCCAGACGATGCAATGTAAGTGTGCAGTTTCAGAATCTGAAGTAGGTTTTGCGGTAGTTACTGTAGTTTAGTATAGATCCCCGTTTAAGTGCCTTTTCTCTCAGCCCTCTCAGTTCTGTATAGGACGAGATGGCACCGCTACGGAGGAAGGGTTTGATTCAGAATCTATGCTATGGATATGTGGCGGGAATTCACTTCAATGTACATTTACATGAAAAAACCTTTTATCAGTCTTGAGCTTCTGTATCTTAAATAAATTTAAAAAATATTTTTTCAAAGTTACATCATTTGAAAGATTACAATCTTTTCTACCTTATATGTAAATTTCAGGAAGGCACCCCCCCACAAATATGCAAGAAAATTGTGAAGTCTGAGCATGGAACGTTCAAGAATCCCATTTATTTCAATGGAATTTTTTGTAGCTGTACCCTAGTACAGTTGCAAGAAAATGTTTATGAACCATTTGGAATTACCTGGATTTCCTCATCCAAGTCACACTAATAGACAAGCACAATCTGACAAAACTAATGACACAGAAACAGTACTTTTCAAATATTTCTTGAAGACATTGAGTAATCATTCACAGTGCAGGCTAGAAAAAGTAAGTGAACCGTTGAATTTAGTAACTTGCAGATTGTCCTTTAGCAGCAACAACCTCCAAACGTTTCCTGTAGTTTATAAGACTTGCACAACATTGAGGATGAATTTAGAACCATTCCTCCCTAGAAATCTGTTTGAGTTCATCAATATTTCTGGGTTGTCTAGCATAGCCCTCTTCAGGTCATGCCACAGCATCTCAATTGGGTTAAGGTAATTCCAAAACATTAATCTTCTTCCTTTTCAGCCAGTCTTTAGTTGAATTACTTTTGTGCATTTGGTCAGTCATCACCCAAATTCTCTTAAGCTTGAGGTCAGGGAGCGCTGTCCTGACATTGTCCTGTAAATGCCTTGATACACTTTTTAATTCATTGTTCCCTCAATGATTGCAAGGCTTCCAGGCCCTGAGGCAGCAAAGCAGCCCCAAACCATGATGCTCCCTCCACCATGCTTCACAGTTGGGACGAGGTTTTGGTGTTGGTGTGCAGTGCCCCATTTCCTCCACACATAGCGTTGTGCATTTGCATTGGTCTTGGGCAAACTTGAGATGTGCCATTCTTGTTCAGTGTTTTTCTGATAGTGGACACTTTTTTTGTAGAGTTGTCTGGCGGTCTTATGCTGTTACCCTTGGGTTCTTTCTCACCTCTTTCAGGATTGCCCTTTATACACTTGTAGTGATCTTTGCAGGACGCCCACTCCTAAGGAGAGTGGGAACAGTCCTGAATCTTCTCCATTAGTAGACAATTTGTCTTACCGTGGATTGATGAACACCCAGGTCTTAAGCAATGACTTATAACCATTTCCACCTTTGTACATCTCTAAAATTGCATCTTCTAAGGTCCTGTGAAAGTTGTTGGGATCGAGGCATGGGTCACACTAACAAGTCTTTCTGGAAAAGAACAGGTTTGTCAGTAACCAGGCTTTGTGCGTCTATTTAAATGGCAGGGCACCTGAGCAACCTCCAATCTAGTCTCCTTAATTGAAACACCTGACTCCAATTAGCATTTGAAGAAGTGGTCAACACAGCAGTTCACTTACTTTTTCCAGCCTGCACTGTGAATGATTACTCAATGTCTTCAAGAAAATTTTTAAAAGTACAACGCGTTATGAGTTTATTTAGATAGTTTGTCCATTATTGTGACTTAGATAAGATCAGACCAAATTTTATGAGTAATCAACACAGAAATCTAGCTAATTCCAAAGGGTTCACAAACTTTTTCTTGCAACTGTACTCTTCAATTATAAATATAAAAAAATACATATTTCACATTTAATTGCTTATTGAAAAAAGCAAACTAATATTCAATTTAAGATAAATATGATCTCAAAAGAGGGAGATTCGATTTTTCCCGGTGCCACTGGGTGAGAGAACACTCTGCTCAGAACATTCCATTCAATTTGTTTGCCATCTCCCCACGCTAGAGTTCCAACAATTCCTGAGGTATTTGGCAGTTTGTCAGCTGAGCGCAAAATCGATAGCATTCTATTGACCACCCAAATAGAACGCTACTTTTACAATTTTATTTTAGTTGTATGATAGTTTGTCATTAAAATTTTATTTTTAGTTTACAAGAATTATTTTCACATTTAGTTTTCATCTTAGTTTACAATAATATCCTGGTTATTACCCATTTCAGTACAGTATAATGCACCACTTAAACAAGCCGTGCACGCATAGCTGCCACACATGCGTCACTATTAATGTGCTGTATTCTTCTGAAATCTCCAAATTGGCCGAAGTCATACATACAAATTTGCTCAGGTCTTTACTCTTGCATCCAACACATTGACTACGAGAACTGATCGTTCGCTTACCATCTAATCTACCCAGATCTTGACATGTACCCTTGTTAGGAGATGTTATTTGCAATGTTATTTGCTTCACCTGTGAGTGGTCATAATGTTTTGGCTCATCAGTGCATTTCAAGAGCAGAACTGAACTGTCTTTCCTACTGTGAAGGGTAACTTTTATCCTCCCCATAATGGATTTCCTGTGGTGTTTTGTGACAAGCTGCATTCAATAAAAAATGACTGGCAGTTTAACTAGATGGTAGAAGCACGTTTCAATCCTTGAGAGTCCCACTTTATGGATCATCAGGCCTACATTTTCCCATTAGGCTATTAAAAACTCTGTGTAACAGAAAACCACTGGAGGTGACAACAGTAACATTATACATTATTTATTTATAGAGGAGTGAATATAAACAGGCTCTTTAGAAAGGAAAGCTGCTGGTGATATAATGAACCAAATCACATTATAAATTCAGCTGACAATTTAATTACATAGAGTGGCAATGAGGAGTAGCCACGACCTCAGTGCGTTTTCTGTTCTGATGTGCTCTCGATGACAGCTGGGTCTACTTGGACATCTTGAAACTAAACACATACATTTTATAGGTAAACCAGTCGTATTCTTTGCCAACTAAGATAATACAAATAAATATTCTGAAATCAACAGCTGGAGGCGGCAATTTAAAGAAGCAGAGTAGCAGCACTGATCGCAGAGATGGGCGAACTGTGCATGGGCTAGGAAGGAACTTATTACTTGTTGGAAGAGAAATGGTGTGAGCTATGTTAGGGGAAAAGCCTGTCAGAAACTACATTTAATACCCGATTCAAATAATTCAGGACAGAATCAGGGAAATGGCGGAAAAAAAACAATTAAATACGTCCTGCAAATGGATTAATTCATGAATATATAAATCTACAATTTCAAATTGTTAATTTAAACAACTAATACTTCTTTGAAAGTCCTAGTTAAAAAAAAAAGGCAGGGGGTGTTTAGATACTGGAGGCAGCACCAGCAACAATGCAAACGCCAAATTAAGTCACTTGCTTTTAAATGGTTACTTTGTTTCACTGTCCGTAAAAAAGGCATGACCATTAGTTAAAACTGATTATTGAAGACCATTTCTTTTTTTAAAGCATAATTGTATGATATTTATCTGTTGCAGTGAACAAATAGTATGTGGGAGTCTGCAATACATTATTTTTTGGGGGGGGGTCCACAGATCACAAAACCTTCGGAACCCCTGTTCTAGGGTGTTGCTTTTCTTGCACACGGATAATAGTTGATGCTACTTAATCAGGTGGTGGCTCAGGCAGAGAAACATCCAACCAGTTTCAACCTATAATCAATCTATCAATTTATTTTTAAAAAGCACTTTTCACATGTTTCCATATCACAAAAATGCTTTACAAACAGAGAAATACAATATGTCCCAGGCCTGACCCCCTAAAAACAGCGGCAAGGAAAAACTCCCTAGGCTGGCAGGAAGAAACCTTGAAAGGAAACCGGCGTAATGGGGGAGCCCATCCTCCACTGCCCGGCACTAGGAGCTGAATTAAACAATCTAATGTCCATATTGTTTGATGCTCTCTAGCTGAGATAACACCTATAACACTGAGCAATGACTGGCCTTTATACAACTGACCCATACACGACTGCACTGCTTGCAGTCTTCTATGAGGGTCCGCTAAGTTTCTTTTGGATAAAATATTCTGCCAGCCCAATAAATCAGCCCGAGAACAAGCCTTTAACGTTATTATATACCCATATTGCATCATTATTGCTATTCCAGAAACCCTGCCAGCTCCCTCCCCTCCCCCAGCCAAAGAAAGCAAATAGAAGATACACACGGTCCTTGTTTCCACTCTGAGGTTGGGTGGGGGGCCAAGGGTTTAACTTAATTGGTCAAGTAGGTGAACACTGTCCTCCTAAGATTTTACAATGCTTCATATCCCCATTATATTCCAACTTCCTCAGATTTGCTTTGCACAAACGTTTATATTCTGTTCATAAGGGTCCGGCTGAACAAAGAACCTCGTCTGAGCCAAATTGAAAACATACAAAAGGGAGGCCTCCCGTTCGGTGATTGTACCCGCCGGAATCCCTAACTACAAACCACGTTCCCCACAACCAGACTGTGTCAACTACCGCCCATGCAGATATTAGAAAACAAACACCACGTAGGGTAAACTAATTTTAAAACGAGGCAAAGGGAAGGACAGCTCCAGGCAGTTTCATTAACACAATTTGATGATGTGCCTGTAGAATGTTAAGTGAAACCAGACCAAAGAGCATGCTGTGCTCTGGCTGCAAGCTGATCTCTCAGAGTGACCCTCTCAGTGTTGCTAAGAGGATTGAGCATGAGAACAAACCATTGCCTCAGTCCCAAGAGCAACTCAGGCCACAGCTGAGAACATGATACAAGCAACTTATTGCTATACTCAAAAATACACTTTATTGCCTTCCTTATCCATGAGAAGGACTCAAGTTTTTTTTATTTAAAGAACTGCAAAAACATGTCTGTAAACGAGCACTAAATTTCACAGTGGTACACTGACAAATAACACTCAAATAACTAAAAATAGGAATGGAAATAGTTTGTATCACATCAAAATGAACAATTAAACAAGGAAATGTTACACATTTTTGTATTTGCATTGCTAAAAATGTGCATAATAGATTTTGAGTGGCAGACTGCTATACAGGGACGAAAATTAGTTGGTAAACCTATTCCTGGTAGACCGGCAATAGCCATTCGTCACATCTCATTAACGTCTGCCGATTAGCTAAAAGGCAACAGTAATATTTAACTTGTTATGGCCAATGCCCTGGTATTTGCCCCAAGTTTGATCATTTCAGCATTATCATGCATGAGCATACTGATGCATAGATCATTAAATGTCAGTTGGCTTATAGGAAGGGTTAATGGTTTTCATAAAGTTGATATGCCACTGCTGCAGACGCTGTTGGTGGCTGCCCGAACAACCCTCTTGACCGAATTGCCAAGCCCATTTTGTGTTACATAAATCAACGGTCTTTGCCGTTGATTTTGCATGGCATGCCAAAATCGGGAGACTTTGCTTAGTTTAATTGTTTTGTTTGTCAATCACAAGCCAATAAGCTTCACACACGAATGCTGTACACTGGTAAGTTTACGTACACGGTTTTATTGGACAACTTTCCGTGAAAAACGCACAATAATAATTAGTAAAAGTTGAAACCCCTCATACGATTGGCCTGATATATGCGGACATTTTGTTGATTTTGCATTTAATTTTTCGTTCACCGAATCTCGAATGAATTAAATATCATTTACTGTTTACAATTACTGACATTACAATTACCTAGGCAGAACTGCTGAGTGACGAGGCTTCACTTCACAATATGCACTAAACATCAATGGGCCATTCGGTACTAAAAAACCCAGCAGTCGGTACCAGAAAGATGGGGCGGAGGCAGACTATTGTTCTCTGCAAACCAATAAAATCTGGGAAGGGAGTAAAACTTAAATGTTTACCTGTACTGACTGATGACTTGTAGTAGTAGCTATATTCTAAGTGCTAAGAGAAGACTTTGCATTAACTAATCAAACTATATTACCGTCAAAGCAGATGGGGCTGCCGTGATAAATGCGCAAATCTAACGATGTATTTAGCAACACACAATTAAGTAAACGATCTTGAATTAAAAAGTGATCATCGTTCATCTCACCAACTAATTTTCTAATTTAGACATAATGCTAAACTTCGGAAATACGACGGCGATTGTGCCGAGAAGGGAATAAGTTGTGCGGAGTACTAATGTCACTAGCTACGTTGTCACAGATGCGCGCCTGTAAACTGACAAAAGTTAGCCCTGCCTTGCTGTACCCCCATCATAAAAACATGGGCAAGACTAATAGCAAAGGCATATAGCCGTTTAGATTGTTACTTAGTAAAAAAAACCTTTATTATTTATACACAACTACCTTGATAACCTACATTGGTCTTAGCTGACTACCCATTATTCCACATAGGAGAAAACAAGGATTGCTCATTACGTTATGGTTAGCAACCGTGCTCACCTATACATCATAGCCAAATCAGTCGTGATGTAGCATAGCTCTTGATTAGGGGACTTGCTAGCTTTCCGAGATCTTCTTAGCAACCATTTTATTATAAAATCACAAAAGCCGATATAACGTAACTTAAAACATAACTGGATGTAGCCAGCCTATGGATTACTGTGCTCCGCGTAAAGTAACAGAATGCCTTGAAGTCTCTGCCGGCGTTAGATAACGTTAACCGTGAGACAAAAGCACCTAGCCTAGGACAACTTACCGTTGGAGAGATTTATAAGGGCCGCGTCAGGCGTTGTTTTCACCTCCAATCGTAGAGGCTGCTGTTCAGAATGTCGCTGTATCTCTCCGTTTGCGTCTCCGATCGAGAGGAGCCGCACGCCGGGGAAAACGGACACCGCCATATTCGATCGAGTTAAGAGCGCGACAGACACAACCTTGAACACAAACAGGACGGGGATAAAAGAATTGACTCACTACTGCCACCGTGCAGACAAAGGAAGAACCCTTAAACCCGAACTATGGACTTCCCTGCTGCTTTCAATATTTCCCCCCTCCGCGTTGTATACTGACTAGCGTCCAGTATCCTTTTCTCATTTAAATGGGAAGCAAAGCTTTCATGTAAGTTAAAGAAATGCCTTGGAAGCAAAGACATGCCGCTCAGCACGGAACACGGAAGCCTTGTGGCCTTATAACACAAAAGAAAAAAGGTATAACCACCAAATTCCTGTTTCTAGCTCCTTCCCGTTTGCTCCCTGCTAAGCAAAGGACTGACTTCTGCTCTCCTATAAAGTATTTAATGTACTAGCCCCCCTACTTAAGGATCTTCTTAGTTACCTGAAAATCCATCGATTGCTTAGTTCACAGGACACTGGTTATTTGGAATTTGAATTGCAAATAGTACGGTTCCATCAAACAAAATGTATTTGTTATAGCGTATTTGTGCAAATATAATTCATAAAGTGCTGAATATATTGCATCTTTGGAGGGAATCGAAATGCCAGAAAACCCAGTTCGACATTGGAATAGGTAGTCAAGAAAATGACATAATAGTAGAGAAATACAAAATAAAACTAAATAAAGTAAAGCACGAGGAAGTAAAGTAGAGAGTATAGCAGCTTTAGCACTTTGTTGGAGGTTCTTTCTAGATTCTTGCTCAATTATTGTGGAAGAATCTTACCTTGTATGTGCAAGAATCAGACGTACTACCTATCTTTATGTCTTCACTTAAAAACTATTTGTTTAATCAGGTCTTTGGTTCAGGAGGGAGCTTACTTATGGAATACCTAATTGATTTGGCAAGTAGAAATATCAATGTTGACACCTAATTTATTTTTTGGGTCGTGACATTCCATTACAATATTCAGCGGGTGAAATAAGTATTGAACACGTCACCATTTTTCCTCAGTAAATATATTTCCAAAGGTGCTATTGACATAGGTTGCGAAGGTCTTGAGACAGCTCTTTGCTTTTACCCATCATGAGATGTGTCTTGTGTGACACCTTGGCAATGAGAC